>QWTY01044852.1:0-10480 GCA_008033365.1 Pseudorectes ferrugineus
AATGAGAGGGCAAGAAACTCAACAGGCCAATGGGGGGAACAGAACGGGGGTACATCAGTACAGTAGAACAAAGCATCCGAGGAGAGGCTTCCTCTGTCACCTCAACCTGGGGACGATTTCTATCCCTTGTATTATGGGTACCCAGAAAGCACTTCTTTCCCTTCCTCTCTTCTTCCCTTCTTTCTGCTCTCTGCAGTTCCAAACAAAATTTTAAGGATTATTGAAATAAATATTTCATAATTGTCCTGATTTCAGCCAAGGACAGGGTTAATTTTTCAAAGTAGGCTTGAGGGGGCAGAGTCTGGAGCTGTGTAGGCATGGCCAAGACATACTGTTATTCCATCTTCCATCATAGCCAGGGGTGGGGAAAAGGGACTTTCTCTCACTTCCTAGAAGGAGGGGTGTTCCTTTCCCGTGGAGCAAGGGTGTTGAGCAGCCAGGAAAAAAGCATGGGCGTGGGAAGTCCAGGCACCATTCTTCATTGTCTTGGGGCCATGCCGGGTCGGGTCAAGTGGTGAGCAATCTTTGCATATAAATCACCCTCCTTTTTAATACTTTTGTTATTAATATTGTTGCTGTTCATTTTCATATCTCATGGCTGTTTCCGGTAAATTTTTCTTATCTCAACCCTTTTGTCTCTCTCAGCAGAGGGGAGCGGGAGTGCCAATCCTAAACCACGACAATTGTTAGTTTTCAAAAATCTCAATTTACTATGTAAAACAAAGACAGCATGTAATAACTTCAAACACATTCATGCATCCCAGAAAACATTTCGGTTTTGATCAATCACACCAAGTGATTCAATTCATCATCTTTACCAGATGAAAAGGTAAATTCTCACTTTCTTTTAACATACTGAAATATTCATTGAATTAATTTTCCTTTTCATCATTATTACATATTTTATCACATCTGTCTTATAATTAGGGTATCATAATTGTAGGTTTTATTACATCTATAATATGTTTGAACTCATGGATCCTGCCAGAAAACATACTTCTGATGCCTTTTTCTTTTCAACCTCCCCAAACCATTTTGTTACTATTTAGACTGTCTCTTTCTTCTGCTTTCTCCCAACACTTCACATTCCCTGTACTTATTTTGCTGATATTGCTTTTTGCTTTCTTTCACCAAGTTCCTGTTAAATACATTTATTCCAAAGTATTTTCTGCAATTTTTTCTTATGTTTCTCCTTAATTATAGTAGATTTTCTTTGGTATTCATGAAAAGACCTAACATGTTTTTTTCTATACAAATTTTTTCCTTTACTGTTGACTTTAACAAGAAATGTATGTAGAAATTGTTGTATACTTTTAAAGAATTGTGAGTTGAGAAAGACTTAGTGGGTTAAAGAGAAAGAACAGGAAAAATCCCCAAAACACAGAAACAGCATCTTATCTCATGACTATTGCAATACAATCTAATCTTATTAGATTAGTCTGCATATACTAAGTCTGCATATACTGTCACTGCCCCCCATCATTCTATGTTTACTTTCCCAAACCTCCATAAGCCTCTTGATTTGGATATTAAAATCTAAGGAGAAAAAATGTTATTTTTTCTACAAATTGCATCAATCAATCAGGAACTGCACAGTTTTGATAGATCCTGGCCTTGTAATAGACATGAAAAGGAAATATGGTGTTTATAGCCAAGCATTATGTTGCATTCTAAAAGCATTATATCGATTATATCCATTAATGAGAATAGTGAGTTATCCAAAAGCTGTGCTGTATATACTCTGTATATGTAAATTTGCAACTGTCTTTGAAGGATTCTTGTATCATCTGTAATCCAATTTGTAACATTTAACTGCATATGATTTGAATGAATATTTCTAAAAGCATTATACATAGTTTTTTGCTATCAAATTGATGTGTGTTACTTAGGTTTTCCTCTGATTACCTATAAACAACTATGAATTATTATTATCATTTAAGTGCTCTGCACATGATTAAGTAAACATTGACATTGCCTAATGCATGTACTTATTTACATATTCCTGTAATCTGTTTTAAAGTCAGTTGCTCTGAATCACTGATAACATTTTTCTACACATCTGTTTGTTCATGTCATTATGAAGGTATTCATTTGATTTCTGAGTATCATTGTCAGCAAAAAAAAAAAAAGTTTATTCATATTCAAAAACACTGTTGTTTGTCTTAGGTTATATAGTTGTCTCCAATATTATTTTCCTCTCTCATCTGCTTTTCTACTTTTGATGACAAGGATCATTTAGACTCTTTAAGTTAGTGGTGGAAGACTTTAAAATATTCTTGGAAAAAGCAGAGAATTAAATATTAATGCTTAGTGGGACAGACTGAACTAAATAGATGAGTGGGTAGGAGGAAGGTCTGCAAATATAGTTGTTTTCTTTGGTTTTAAGTATATGTAATGATTTCATTCAAGAGCTATGTACTTCCATTACAATGATTTGCCAGCCTCATACATTCCTAGAACATGCAGAAGGAATTTGTGCTTTCCTGTGTTGTGAAGCATGATCTTATGTTTTTACTATAAAATTTTTTCTGGCCATTATCTCAATAAATGCTATGTTTAATGACTGTTTTCTCTCAAAAACATATACAGTGTTGGAAATAAACATGAAGTTTTATAAAAAGAGTTTTTAGGTCTCCTAGATTTTATGTAAGGCTGAGGCCAGTGAAGGGTACAGAAGTTACAGATTGGCTCGATATGACACTGTTTGAGGGGAAACGACAAGAAGCCAAGATCCATGAGGTCTGGCATATGCTTTCCCTCATTTGTTTCTCTTCTACCATGGTCTGGTGGCACAGATGCAAGGACCCAATTCTGTTGAGACAGCAGGAAAGATTTTCTTCTCATGGAACAAAGTCTACTGGTATCTGCTGATGGTCTGATGACAGGGTACAAATAGCTGGTGTTAAGCTTCTCTGAGCTTCAATGAGAACAAAACTTTAGAATATCCCCAACTGGTAGAACAAAGGAAATATGAAATATAGAATCCTACTTGACGTTTTGAATGGGTATCATCACCCAATCTAATATACCTGTTCAATACTTAAATAGCACATTTTCAAGCAGTTGAAAAAGTGCAAAATGTGTTGTTAGAAAAATAACTGCATGGTAGACTCTGCTGTAACACAAACCTAGATTTTCTTAATTCTATTCAGGTAACAAAGACTTCAAAAAGCCACAGACTATTTCAGCTAGCAAAACATAATTTACATACCAATACATTATCAACTGTTGTATCTTAAAATTTCTGGACTTGCCTTATTGTGCCTATAAACTTCTTTCATAGTAAGTTATGGCAATGGGGTCATATACAGAGTTTGGCAATAAATCTCAAGAATTTATCCACAGTTAGTAGTCAATGAACTTCTGAGTTACTTCTTCATGTTTTTCAAGTCTTAAACTATGAAGCTACACTTGTAGGCAGTGGAAGAAAAAATATTACCGTATTGCTGATAAAGGCAATCGAGGAAGTTCCAGGTTGCACAGGAGTGCTTCCTTGCTTTCCTTTATATTTCAGCTTTCTAGATCCTGCCTGACTGTGCATAGAATACTGAATACCTTGAGCCTTTCACTCCTGTCAAAGCAAACCTATTTACCATTTATCTAGGGAATGTGAACCATCATCTAAGCAATTTAGCTGGAATAAAAGAGCATCTGCTGATTTAGGGCAGTGGACTGATGGAAGATGAATCTTGGTGACGTAGCTTGCTAAGACATTTGCTCTGTGCTCTTACTTTGAACGTTGTTCTTATGGGAACATATTCCCCCTCAAATGCAGTTACACATCCGTGCTTTGCATGGACCTGTTTGGCTTTGAGTCACTTGTGTGCTCTGGTGACCACTGCTGCTTCAGGGCAGTGCTGTGGGAACACCACAAGGCATTATGGCAGAGAAGCGCATGGTATCTCAGTATGATACAGAGGGACGGAGCCACAAAGGGAGGAGAGGCTCTTTGGGACACAATTTCAGCATTGAGAAGCCTCAATAATCTCTAAGGCAAGAGAGACAGCTTGTAAGTTTTAGGATCTGAGATGAAGGGAGCATTGAATTATGATCCTTCTGTAGGGCCAGGTCAGTGAAGATCCCTCGCTGCCTATTCCTCCTCCCTGCTTCTGGAAGTGTGATAGATGTAACCATACCACTCAAGGAGCTCTTAGTCACCCAGGTTTCTGGGTCATGTAGTGGCAGCCTCAATAGACCCTGTTCTTAGGAAGCTTTAACTTCCTAAGAAGTGGTCTTTCATATTGACTATATTTTCAATTAAAGATTTAAAGAACATTTGTTCCCTGAAAGTACAATACAGAACTGATTGACCACAACATGCATTTTCCGCCGGTGCATATTTTTTTCAAACAAGTAATAACGTAGCACCATCATTACTCTCTGTCAGCAAAATGAGCCATCTTTCTTTCTTAAAAAGGACTTTGTCAAAGAGAAGTTAGACCTACATAAAAAATTTGGACTAAGATCAACACCAGCATAATAATATCAGTGGAAAAAACCCAACTTTTCTGTTACTTACATTTTTTCAAACCAAATTCCAGTCTTGTCTTTTTTTTTCATAACAGTGTTCAAGAAAACAGCAGTTTTTAATCCAAAACTCTGTCAATCATTCTACCAAATGGAACAAAACTCACAGGATATTGAGTTGCAAAGCAAAATAATAAAAACCAAAACATGGAAAATTTACAGATACACCTCTTCAAATAAATGTTTAAATAATCCCACAAAGAATATTGTCAAACAAGTCTTGCCTATAAACTAAGTCTTGTGAAATGCTGAGGCAAAGGTTATGATTTCTGGTATAAGTTATTTACCCTTAGGGCACTGGTTTACCCCTAATCTAGAAAAGAAATAAATTATAAATGCTAGCTCCCTGTGTTAATATGCTAGTAGGATATTCCTCACTGCCTTTTTTTCTTGGGTCCTTGTAGTGAATAAATTTTGTAAAAGTCTTCTGTGAGAGAAGGGCTAGAAACAACATGGAAGCACAGAACTAAAAATAAGCAAATATTTTCAGGCATCATCAGGAGACAAATACCTATAAAGTCAGATGTACAAACTAGTGCATTAGTGAATCATCATCCTGAGGGCAGAGCACATACTGGACTCACTTTCAGGGGAAAGGTAGAAATTGTGCGCATTGGATGCTACTGCAGTAATTTAGTCAGAAAGAGCTATCATTTAACATTAATTCTGTTTCATAAAACAGCTGGGGAGAAAAGCAAAATGATAGAGAATAATAACAAGGACTGTAATGCATTAATTAATCACTTGTGCAAGCAACATTCTTCCCCCTCCAGCCCCACTTCCAGCCTGGTCTAGCAGACCTGCCTGACTGCCATCTGAAGGGCAGGCACCACTTTAATTTCTGGGGGTTTTTTGTCACGTATTGCTGGGCTGGAAATTCTCAAATCCAGTTGCTCCTAAATTGGAGTCTCCATGGCAACATTCACAGAGGTGCATGTTGGAGCCAGCTGCCAGAAGAAGACAGTTACATAATAAAAACAGGAGGATTTCTGCTTGTCACTTTTACTGCCCTGAGATACATAGACAGACAGATAGTATGTAAATAATAGTGTAAAACTCTGGTAGAAAAGTGGATGATACCACAAAGCTATTTAAAATGATTTCAAGAGGTGAGAAGTTAGATTTCAAAAGGTGAAAAGTTGGGTTGTATAAATGACTTATATTGATCCTTTGTGTTGTTTTTAGTGCTTAAAAGTAGTGACTTGCACCAGGGACATGAAGTTGAGAAGGTAAGGTGATGGCAACATCAGCTGTATGTCAGTTTACTGCCAGCTAAATCCAATCTCTGTGTCAGTCAGGTAAAGCCAGAGGTAGATCAGGACTCTCATGTCAACTATGCAGTGCAGAACGCTCGGAAAGAAGAGATTTTAAAGATGGACGTGTTGGTTTTCCCACAGTAACTGCAAGGAAATTAGTCTTAAAGATCAGAATGGAGACTAGGTTTGGGTGTGGAACTGAGGAGTAATTAAATACAGAGAGACTAGAGGGACCAGCTTACTTGCCATCATGTTTGGAAAGGCAATATTATGTGCACCATTAGAACAAGAAAATTAGCAGTAAGACCATTTTAGCAGCAGAAAATGTTTAAGTCTCCTGTGAAGCTTCCCTTTCACATACTATGATGCAAAAGAGTAAATCTTTTTCTGGACTTAGAGCAGCTATTTATATTGCAGTCATTGGCTATTTACTTCTCCAGGAATAGTTTTTACGATTCTTTGAGCACAACTGTGTATCTCCATACAGAAATACCATTCATCTTGATGTCAGCAGAATCACACAAAAACCTAAAAAGTCTTCCAGGCCTTTTCAGGAAAGAGTGACTGAGAAAGTTTAGGTAATTTTATAATTAATATAAGGACAATTTTCTTTTCCACCTCAGAAATGACTGATAAATGCAGAAGTTTATCTATGTGTTCTCTAAGATTTCAGACTTTATATTCTACTTAGCTTCATGTATAAAAGATATATATTTATTTTTCACACAAAACCCCAGCCTCCAAAAAGCTTTGGATAGACAACAATATTTTTTGTGACAACTGCACATGCATACGTGATCCACTCTGGTATTTTGTCATTTAGATAAATGCTAATACACAACAGCTGGATCTCAACAGTCATCCATTAAGACACATTTGTGATTCCTCCTCCTGTCAAAGGTAAAGAGAAAATAGTTCAAGAGAAACATCTTCAAAAACATCTTCAAAAACATCTTTCTTTCTTTAGCTAGCCCTGTTTCCTCTGTTAACTCTCAGAAGGAATGTCCACGTCTTGGTCCACACTCATGTTACACAACAGTAATACAAGAAAAAAAAAAAAGAAAAGGTGGAAGACTGGCACTAAGTCTCTGCAGCTGAGCTGAAACATGGAGTTTGGGTAACATCAGTCCCAGCAAAGCATGGCTAGTTTAGGGTTTGCCTGGCTGATAAAGTTTACCATGGGTATTCTCCTATCACAACTTTGAAAAATCCCTGATCTTTTCAGTTTCTTCTGACAGGTTTTTTTGAGTTCATGCCAAGTCTTGTGCAGCATCAATATTTTGTAAAAACAATTAAAATGTAAAATTCAGAATCTACATTATGGAGAGTTACAATCTTTAAATACAACCTCACAGGCATTACCACTTTCCTTAATTTATTTCAAGTAGAAGATGTACAGGTGCAATGGTTGGCACTAGGCTTCTTAATCAGCTGATTATGCACTACATGAAGTTGAAAAATAATTCTGAGAGAGAGAATTCAGGCAGAAAATAAGGAGGCAAAAATACAGTCCCAAAATTCAATTGGAATTTCTGGCTCACAAAAATTCTGAAATTCTGATATTTCAGTTAACTTCTTTTTCAAATTCAGTCAATAAAGGCAGGAAGCAGACATACCAGAAGTGTAGAGTAATGGAGAAAACATGAATTGTGAAAATCTTTCTAAATAAATCTAACCAACTTACAAATAAAATCAATGTAAATAAGCATCTATAAATAAAATGTGAATAAAATCAGTGTTTATTAAATTCAAATTTACATTAACAAGTATTTGACCACATTGTGCTCAGTACTCTTGAGTAAAAAATGTTCACCATTAAATCATTTTGCAATCTAGAAAAAGAAGTATCCAGAAGAACTGGTTCCTTAGTTGAAACTGAATCTAGTCAATACCAACAGTCAAAAAGAGTAGAAAATTTTAGAATTATTTTTTCTAACATCTTTATTAATAAAATACTTTCACTTACTAAATTTTTTCACTTAGGAACATGTTTAAAGAAAATTTTAAAAATATGGATAGGACCCAGGAAGATGGTCTTCCCTTTCCCTCCTTCCCCATTTTGAAAAGCAAAATTCTAAAAACTGGAGAAATCCGAAACTTTTCTGTTATCTCTAACTAACTTTTTCCTATAAACTGTTCATTTTATCAGCTAAGCTGAAAGAATCCTCTGTTCCATGTTTCCTCTGGCAGCATTTTGTAAGTAAAAGACCAGAGAATAACTGTAGGCACTTCTCCACTGCCTGAATAGCTTTGCAATCCTTTGTGGTATTGTTTGGAAAGGATTTCTCATCCAAGTTAGATTTTGACATTTGAGACCCCGAGCAGCAAATCCCATGGCTGGCCGGGAAGAGAAAGGTACCTGAGGTACTTCCCAGCTATGTGTTACCCACAGGATGTATGAACAGCCACAGAGCCTTGTTCTTCCAGGTGGAACCCATGGGGACCACAAACCAAGCAGAGGGACAACCTCTGTCAGGGCACAAAGCCCTGCCGTGTTCTAGTGCTTTGCCGAGTCCAAAATTTTACACCCAAGTGGATGTTGAAGCCATAGGCAGACCATTTTTTTCTGCAGATATGAGATGTGTTGTTACCATAGTGAACGAAGAGCAGAGAGAAGGGGAATGGGAGCCTGAGAATGGTAAGGTGAAAGACTTGCACTGGTGATATGAACTGACACATCTCCACGGTTCTTCAGTGAAGCTGGCTAAGATCCTGAGCTCTTATTGCTTTTGTTTAGTGTGAATTCATACTGATTATGCTGCTAGCTTTTACCTGCAATGAATTACAGCCTCTCCTGCATGCATCAGCTCAGCTGACCAGTGCAGGAAGTACAGAGCATACAGGGAAAGTATCTGCCACAGACAGCCCTTCAAGGACCATTTTATTTTCACACCTTTATACTCCCATGGTCATACAATTGAACCATAGCATAACTAAAATTGCATCCAAATGGCAACATTTAAGCACCTTGCTGGAACACTGAAAGTAAAATTTATGGGTTTTGTATTAATTTGGTGAAATCACAATAAACATCTCACGCTGGGATAAAGATATTTAGTGGGACATCTGTCAAAAGTCAGAACTACATGCAGGACTTCTGGCTGCCATTTTTGCCTTTGGCTTTTTCCTGTACTCAGCACATTAAAAATTCTTCGCCTTGCATCAAAACATTAGATCTTTGTGCAGATTTTCTTTCCAAAGGCTACAGCTTGTACCTTCCTAAGCACCAATCCTCAAAAAGTCTCAAGTGAAGCCTTCCTTGTGAAAGCGATTTAATTTTATCTAACACAAACCAGGAACAATTTATTACGCCTTTAGCTCTTCAGTTGCCTCCCTGCCTCTCTGACTGTCAGTGTTTAAACCAAACTCAAGATTGACATACAGAGAGCAATTTTGCCAATAGCTAGTCCCAGAATTCTGCACACCAGCGTCTCTGTACTCACATTTTTACCTTCAGGATGGATTACTAATGCTAGAGAAAGTGCAGATCCTCAATGAGCATTCTTTTTTATCCTTATAAAAACTAAACCTTCGATTTCTTATTCCTGTATCTTGTGCACAGATACCGTTTACAACCTTCCCCTACAACTATGTGTAGGTTTTTCCAATATAATTTTTCTATATTTAGTTGATTTGAACAGTTCTACTTTCTGGCAGTTGCAAGTAAAAAAGCAACAGCTTGTATGGTAAGACCCCTATTCCATTTCTGAATTGGAATTGATCTTCCTACTTTGTCTTGTTTGTAGTGAGCAAAGCACCTGTCTCTGGACTACCCTGCTTCCACCTACCACTTTAAACAAAAAGCCACTCTGTTCAAGTAGAATAAACATTCTAGAAATTTTGAAAAAAACCACTCTGTCATACAAGGAAGAGTAAACAATAAAATCTCAATGTCTTTTCATCTATATATTTATTTATGTGTTTAACTCACATTTGCTAGTATAGCCATGGAACAATAAGTATGAACAGAACAAAGTCCTGAAATATCCTTGGTTTTGCTCTTGATACATATCCTTTCTCCAAATCCCTCTCTTGAGAAAACTTGAAATTAATTTGAAGCATTCTGTTTGCTTCACCTCCAAACGTAGTTTACTATAAGTCTTAGAGGGAATATCTACTTTCAGGTAAACCTTTATGGGTGACCTCCAGGGACAGGAGGGGAAACATCCATACTACCTATAAAGAAATTGGCTTCATATTTTTCTATTTATATATTTATCATTATATTGGAAAATTTCAATAGGTCAGGAAAAAGTTCCTCATCAAAATGTCACTAAATAGATAAATAAAGAATACCCAGATATATTCAGCAAAAATCTCCCCTTCAAAAATAAATGATACACCTTATGTTTATCAGGGAAATTCTCTGTAGATGTATTTCATGAAAATTTATCAGAGTAAACATAAATATGAACCACATAATGTCACACTGCTGTAAAGATAAAGTCCAACGATGCTCTTGCTTGCAGTTCAGACTAGATCAGGCATAGGCCTAGATGAATTTTTCTCCTAAGGTTTATCCAAGAGGAACAAGGTGCGAGTTGTAAATTATTTACTAGTGTCTGAACTTCTCCGCATGAACAGGAGCTATCCAAATACATACTGCAGGAACAATGCAAGGTTCTGAACAGATCTGTTCTAATTATCTAGATAGACCTAGTAGCTCTCTTATTCCAATATATACCATCATGCATTGT
>QWTY01044855.1:445-19398 GCA_008033365.1 Pseudorectes ferrugineus
CAGTGATCTTAGAGGTCTTTTCCACACTAAAGAATTCTATGATTTTAAGATGTAACCACAGGTTTTAATCTGATTATGAGACCTGCTGCAGGAAATTCTCTGGCCTCTCTTGTGCCCAGTTTTGACTTAGTTGAATCAAAATGGCATTTCCGGACTGAAAATTCATCAATCATTGGAGTCCAACAGAAAACTTAAGTCATGTGGTATGTTTATAGAGGGAGTTACAGTCTTTTAGGAATCAGAAACATTTTATAAACAGTAATTGGTTCATGCTTTCCTCCCACACATATGCAACCACCACCAAGGATGAGGAATGTCTTGGTTTTTTGTGGGGATATCAATGGGGAAGATGTATATACGCAGCACAAAGTTACAAAAAAATTGAGTTTTATCATAACTTTGTATTCATGCTTCTAAAAGAGCTGTGGGATTTTTTGGGGGTCTGTACCTGTTGGTCTGTAGAGCACCAGCAGTAATCATAGAATTATAGCATTATTAAGGTTGGAGAAGGCCCCCAAGGTCATCAAGTCCAACCTTTGACAGAATACCACCATGCCCAGTAAACCATATCATGATGTTCCATGTCTACCCAGGAATGGTAACTCCACCACTTCCCTGGGGAGCCTGTTCCAATGCTTGACCACTCTTTCAGTAAAGGAATTTTTCCTAATATCCAACCCGACCCTCCCTTAATGCAACTTCGGGTCATTCCCCAATGTCCTATCACTGCTTGTCACCTTTGAATTGTTTTGGGGCTATTGCTTCTGTACCAACACTTGTAACACGTTGCTGGATTATCGTTACCTTGGCCTGGAATATCTCAGTGCTCTTTGATCAGCATTTGGGTGAGAGAAATTTCGTTGTACCCCTTGTCTGGTACCGCAGGTGCCTGTGTACTGCAAATACAGCTGCGTGTCTGGCAGCGCTGCTGCGTGCCTGCCCCTTGTTCAAACCAGCTGGTTCGGGCTCCTTGCTGAAGTCTGTCACCTCAAGCAGCAGAGTTGTTCTGCACTGTGGTATATTCACAGTGCTTTACTGATGCTCACCACAGCTTCTCCTGAAAGGAAAATGGGTACTTGGCTAATCTGTCAGAAACTGGCTTGTCCTAAATCATAGGAACAAAGAAAAGCTTGTAAGGAAACTGCTGCATTATCTCTATCAGTCAGCCTTTCCTTATTTCCATTACGTGCAGCCTTGCTCATGGCTCTGACACTTGGGGAATACTCAAATTCTGCTCTTCTTTTCTTTTTCTTCAGACCAACTGTCTTTGGGTCTGATCCAGACCCCAGTCAGTGTGAGGGAAGTCTTCCTAGTGCTGTTGGCTGGTTCTGGATCTTCTCTGTCACTTACACCCCTTTAGTAATCAGAGGCACATGTTTAACTTCTTAGAAAGCTGATCTCAGGAAGGTAGAAATCAAATAATTTCAGTGTAGCACCTCAGTGCTCTGCTTGAATCAGATCTGTCAGAGGGTTGCTCATCCCAAGAAAGACATAACAAAGGAAGGATTTTCTCCTGAAGATAGTACGGTTTCTAATATTTTCTATTAAATACAATTCAATAGAAAATATAAAAGAGAAAGAAATATTTCTTGTGCAGATTGCTTCCTCTGCCCCACAGACAAATTCCACAGGATCAACTTCTTACACCCCTACTTGAACCATCCTTGCTAAAATAAAAGACCTAAAAAACTAGTCAGATCTCACCATTTAATATATACCAACAGGGCGAAATGGACCAAAAGTCTAAATCAGTACTGTCAAATATCTGTAGGAACTAAGGAAATGGCTTCAAATCCTTATCCCAGAATCAGCAATGAATGTGGATTTTTGTTTTGGAATTTCTGTTGGATCAGATGGGGCTTTTCAAGAGCACTCAGGAGCCATCACTGGAAGAGGACAAGCTCAGAAAGCTGCAAACTCAGCTTCTGCTTGGGCTGAAAAAATAAAATTTTCAGTGAGGGCAACTGTATGGGGTGCCTGGCAGGTTTGAGGGGTAGAAGGTAGTGTGAAAGGGAGTGTGGCTTGGTGTTCCCCTCCTTTCCCTAAAGAAAGGGTTTCATGTCTTTAATTTGGTACTTTGTAAGATGAATATTGCTTGTGTCAGAGGCAATCTCAGCTGTTCTCCTAGGCATCTGGGCTGGCACTGGTGCTGATTTTACTGCTGCTCTTCAGCAGGGACCTTTGGAGGCTAAACCTGACCTTTTGAGGCTCGTCAGAGATGTTACAGGTGAGCTGTCTTGCTTTTGAAGGCCCTGGCTGGAGCCTCTGGATGCTACTGAAATGCTTACATATAATAAGAACAAGGTTTTCTTTTCATCTCCTTGTGCTGAGTGGGATGTTACCTTTTGGAGATGGCATCTGCCTGGGAGAGCACTGGATTTAACACCGGGGAATGGTTGGGAACCAGTAACAAAGGTGTGGGTGCTCTAGTCCTTTTCCACAGAAAACCTGAAATCTAATAAAAATGTTTATTTATAGTTTTATCTTGGCTTGCTTTCAGCTCTTATTATATTACAGCTACAGAGATTTAATTAAGAAGACTATTGAATGTGGTCAACTTTGTGCACACTAAGGATGTGATAAAAACAACAGCTACTGTAAAAACCCTTAAATAGTTCTGTCAGTCTCCTGAAAAAGAGGAAACTTGGTGTTTTCTAACCAGTCTTTTCCTATCATGAAATAGGATTGGGGGATTTTAGAGGATGATAAATTGACTATGAGTCAGTGGGGCAACATCGTGCTGAAGGAATCTGCTCTACTGTACTGCAGATAGTGTGGGGTGTACTTCAAAAACTAAATAAAAACTACCCAGACACTCAATTTTCCACTTTCCTCAGCAGTGACGGGGCCACAGGATGCAGTTTGGGGCTTCATGTTATAGAATTGGACAAGTGACAGTCCAGAGCTGAGACCACAGCAGTTGTGGAAAATAAGAGTCAGTATTTTTGCAGAGGAGGGGTGCTGCCCTGATGGGAAGAGAAGTGAACAAGGACTCCTCATGACAATTACACACATAAACAGTCAGACTCTGCAGCAAGACACCTGATCATCAGAGATGCCCTGTCTCCAGGACCCTGCTCTGTATGGGATTAGAACCGCTAAGAGACAGCAAATAGAACAGCACAAGACCATATCAGTGGGAAAATGGAGACCCAGCTGCTTTGTTCTGGTTGTTACGTTGCTTTTGCATCTGTTCCACATTGCAAGAAGGCTGATACCAATTCCTATATAGCCAAATACAGTCAGCAAAGCATCCTGTGTGGTTTAAGCCCAAATTCTTGGGGGAGAATTAATCTGGAGGGTGCATTTTTATTGTCCTGACTGGCAAACAGCTGATCTGACAAGAAGCCTGTGGTAGTGCTGAAAGCTCACAAAAGTATTTCAGAAGCATCTTAATTCATGGCTCATATCTCAGTGTGCCTCCACATTACCGGTTGCTCTACAGTAAATCTTTCAGCATTTGAGCTCAGCTGCCTCTGCTCTTTCCAACAATAAAGATGAGGGTCACTTCTTCTCATTAGTCAGGAGAAGCTGAATTTAAAAATAACATGCTGATGTTACTGCATGGAAGTGTTTAAGTTGGATTAAATATGAGAGAAAAATAAATCTGGGAAAAGCAAGCTACAAAGGGAATTGCAGATTCACTTTCCAGTCTGAAAGATTTTTAGGGCAGAGACTGTCAATTATTTTGTTTGTTCAACAATCTCAACATAAATGGGGCCTCTAGCTGCTTCCACAATGTAAATTATTGATGCTGTTAGGATCCACAAAAGACATGTGCCTAGCTTTAAGCACAGGGGTAATAAAACTGACGTCTAGAGGAATCCTTTAGCTCAAAGTTAAATATGTACTTATGGTCTTTGGGCTTCTGGTGGCTGCTTTAGGGCTCAGGTACCTGATGGGATCTTGAAGTAACAAAGCTGGCCGTGCTGTGATAGAGGATGCAGGTCTGAATAGACACACTTGGAAGTTCCAGATAATTCTTATGACCTCTCAGAGAAACTCAGCCCTGTTGACTTTGCAGGAAACCACTTGAAATAGATAGTCCTTATCCAAAGTGACAGCAGGTACACGATCCTAATAAAAGAAACATGGTCCCATTGCACATCATCCTGTCATTGCGTTACCTTGCCTGACAAAGGAAGGCGGCACACGGTGATCTGAGAGAGATCTGAGGTGACATGGCACCTGACAAGACATCCTGGATGATGGAAGGGGAGCTGGGAGGCAGGGAGGGTGGGAAGGAGGCGAGGCTGGAACCACCTGGAGCTGTGGCTCAGCACTCGCTGGTTGCTTTGTGTTGGGTGGTCTGTGCCTGCGCTCCCGGCAACAGATGTGAGTTTGTGAGGTGCCAAAACGAGCCTTGAATAAGCAGAAATAACAAAAAGAAAAAACTGAAGAGACAAAAAAAGTTAATAATCCTCAGGCTCTGGGGCCTTTTTGGCTTGCTATTTTTCACCCCAGCCTTCAAACAACCTGTGCTACAGCAGATTGCAAGCCCTTACAGATTTGCTGGCCTTTGCCTTTTGGAAAAAGCCTTGCTTCTTTTTGGCTCAGTTTACATTCCTTTTCAGCCATCTCTCCCTTGCTTGCAGGTGGAAGTTTGCAATGTATTATGCATGATGTTATTTAAACCTCTATGTTGATCGTGGTTTCTACGGGGGCCCTTTTCTTGATGTTTTTTTTTTTTTAAATGTATCACCTGCCTTTGGAGCAAGACACTTCTGGCTTGGCTGTCCTTGCTGTGAACTGGCAGAGGGAGCAATGTGAGAGGAGCCCTAAGCCCTGCAGACACAACGCCATGGTGCTCAGCAAAACCTACCTGATCACACCTGTCTGTCCTGCTTGGGGCCTCTGTGCTCTCCGCATCCTTCCGTCTCTCTTCTCTGGTCTCCCTTTCACACACTTGCCCCTTGCTGGGGGATAAGTTACAGGCAGCCTGTTGGAGGCAGTGCCTGTGCTTCCAAGCAGAGGAACACTCTTCAGGAGGGAGAGCATGCATCAAAGGCACCCAGCTGCTAGGAAGGAGCTGTGGATTTTCCCTTTTTTTTACTTTTCCTGGGCGAAAGGGAGAGAAGCTGTGTAATGCCTCCTGTTCATCTCTTTATCTTCCTACTTGAAGTACAGAGCTGAGGGGCAACTTTCCATTCCTTACAGTGGAGTTGTCACCATGTGGTTATTTCTTTCATGAACAAGGTGACACAAAAAACTTTGGGGAGATGCACAGCAGGAGCCCATGAGAGATCTGCTTCTGATGAGCCCAGAGGGGTGGGCTCTGACCTCTGCAAGCAGTGCACTACTCACCCCAGTGCCTCCTGTTCCACCTCAGCCTCCAAACAAATGAGATTGTGCCTCAGTGAGAGGAAGCATGACCCAACTTTCCCAAGTGCTCAGGAGAAGGTTTGGCTCTGCAGAAGGAAGGTCAGTCTTAGGGCATCCAGTGCAAGGTGGCAGCTCCTGCTGCTTGGGCTTGGAAGGAGACCCTTGGCTGAGCCTGGTGGAGCCCATCTTCAACTCTGCTGGTTCAGATGACCCTTCTGGGCATGGATGGCCACCCACAGTTCTGAGACTCACAAAACACTGAGCTCTGTCACCTGAAGAGATTTCCTTTCTTCCAGCTTCAGGCTGTATCCTCAAAGCCTTTCCCTTCAAGAAGAGTCTTTTTTGGAGTGTGGGTGTACATTTGTCCTCCATGGAGTCATGCTTGGAGCTGTGCTTACAACGTACTATGTTATGGACAGAGCAAAACTGATATTTCAGACTGGAAGATGAAAAAAGACAAAGGGAGTTACACAGGTCGGGAAGCCGTAGATGAGTGAATGACACTTTTGCCCCTGTGCTGAATTGTGTCTGTAGTACACGATTTGGTTGTGGTCAATCAGCCCTGCCTAGGGCAGAGACCTAAGGTGAGGAGATGCCCTTTAAACAAGGAAGACGAGGGAACTGTGTGCTCCTCAAAAAGCTGCTAGAGACCTCAGGGACATTCTTGCAAAAGGCAGTGCTGCTACATATTCACAGCTTCCCCGTCACCAAGCTCCACGTGCTGCAGTCACACTGCTTGGTTGCAGAGGAGGTTGTCTCCCAAATATAGAAAACTCCATGCTCTGGTGTGCCAAGCAGCCATGGCCTCTGCAGTAAGGCCATCACTCACTGATTGCCTGGGCACTGTGTGAAAATTGACAGATTTCAACTCTTGAAATCAGGTTTGGTTCATTAATCTTTGCACTGGGCTGACTCCCAAGCTTACATGAGATTAATTTAAGGTGGAGAACCAAAGATATTTGAGATTCAGAATGTAGGGTTTTTCTGACTTTGGGGGCAAAAATTTCTTGCTTCTCTAGAACAAATTTGGGGTTCAATCCTCTCTTTATGATGCCTCTGTGGCCCAGGCAAGGGTTAACATCTCTAAGTCACCCGCCCCACTGCCCACCCTGCAACAGGCTTAGCTTGCCCTTCCATTGTTTGGACTAAACCTTCCCAGATTTACTTACTTCCTTTTGATGTCTGGCAATGTTTGTTTATTAGCGCCAGTGGCCTGTGTTAACTCTGAGTAAGTCTTTGACTAAATCCCATTCTCTGCCTTTCCTCCCTTCACGGGCTTGTGAGCTGATAAACTTCAGTGCTGGCTTTCAAACCCAGTGAGGTTAAACATGAACTTCTTTTACACCTGCCTGCTTTCCCAGCTAATGGACTCTGGTGGCTGCCGAGAGAGGAGTCCTTTTATGGCAAAGAGAAGGCTGCAAAAGTTCATTTCGTTTCTGGCTCGTATGTTCGAGAAGTGGGGTTTTAACTCTTGGAGAGGAAAGGATTATTTTAGTGAATTCCCTGCTGTCCTGAGGTCACAGCAGAGAAATAAAAACAGGACAGGTATTAGCCCATAAGTCACATAGTGTTATATATAGTCCACCAAGCATTATTTTATTATTCCCTTTTTTTCACGGTGCTTAAGTACCATTTTGGAACCCAGGATTTAGACAGCTTCAATCTAAAGTATGAATCAAGAGAAAGAAAATGAGAGCTGTTTGGGAAATGATAAGTACTTCCTATGGAAACTTTTGCAACCGTTCTGTTTTTCCTTTAATCATGGGAAAGTTCCATTAAAAGAACAAAGCCTACCAAAAAAAAAAGCAGCAACCAAAAACCAAAACCCAAATCCACATGTTTTTTTCACATTTTTAATATTTGAAATTTTAGATTTTGTTATGGGTCTATCTCAGGAGAGAAGGTATTGGAAAATCCCCTTCAACTGTTTGTGGCTTTTCATTTTAAGACAATCTCCTGACTAGATTTGCTCATGTTATTCAATTACAGACGTAAGCCCTACTCTCAAATTCTATATGGGTTATGTGCTTTATGTATATGCTCTAAGTTTTATGATTTACAAATATAAAATAAGGCTGCATGATAATAATTTTAAAGTAAGGAATCTTTGGATATTTATTACTCTATTATTTCATCTCATAAAATTCTCTTAATCAGCAATGATTAATTTTTGAGTCATCAGTATCTAAGAGTCCTAAAATGTCTTGTGGGTGTTTAAATATTCTTTTTATGGGATTTACAAATTCACTGATTTTTAAAATGGTGTTTCAAGGGTCTACAGATGTTCCAGCATGGAGAAGTAACTCTGTGGTGCCAGTCTGAACTTTTCTCTGCCATAAAAATGTCTTTGCCAAAAAGAACTTGCATTCAAACTGCAGGTGACTGACAGGTGGCAAAGAGGAAGGATTATAGAATATGAATTGCAGAGTGAATCCAGATTGCACTGAAGGATTTCAAAAGCCTAGGGAAAATTTTTGGTCATCCAGAACTGAATTTACATGACAGTCAGATGACATAATAACAGCCCTCCTTTTTCTCTCCAATATTTTTTCTTTATATATTTTCTTGAACTCTAGCATTTGGTGGAGGGGCTTTTGCCTCATTTTGCCCATTATTCTTTGGCAGTGCCTTTGATCTCTTTTGGTGTGGTTATGGAAGACCTCTGCTGAAGGTTTCTGGCATCGTTCAAGAAATTGTCACCCAGTTCCTCTCTAGTCCCATCAGAACAGTGAGGGGAGCAGATGCCTGCCTTTCTACCCCTCCTATTCGTAGCCCAGATTCCATCCCAGCCTTCTCCATCCCAGCCCCACAACAGCTTCTTCTCCAGTGTCCCACGCCAGCTCAGAGCAGGACATGACCTGTGTGGCTCTGCCAGGAAAGGCCACCAACAGGGGCCACAGAGGAGCTTATGTGCCTGACTTCCACCTATCTCCACGAGCATCAGGGACCTGGTCACCAAGCCTGCAAAACAGACTTCTCAGGATACTTAGACACTGTGAGGGAGAGCAGACTGTTATTTAACTTTAAAGATCAAAGCTTGACCCTGTCTGCCTGTAAGAGCTATTCCTGTCTATGTAGAAACCTTTTGGTTTCAAGAGGTCTCTGGTTTACACAACCAGGGCTTTATTCAGTCCTTTCTGCAGCCAGCTTAATGCTGAGATGTGCACAGAAATACTCTGCAGAAGCCTGGAAACAGCTCACTGTGAGTCTGGGAGCACTATTTTCCAATAAGTCAATATTTCTGAGATTGTTATGATAACCAGTGACAAAAAAACCTGTTTACATGGAAAACAGTATTGATGTAGCTAATGTAGTTGCAAATCCCAAGTGCATTTCAGCACAAATCTGAATATTAGAGACACAGCTCTTTGTAAACGAACGCCCTAGTGCCACAGCAGCCTTCAGAACAGGAACAGCTTTGCCTTGTCTTTAACTAGGGTTGTGAGTCACAGAAAGGTTTTGGTTCTCCTTTTTGCATGAAAAAACCCCAGCCTCTCGTATGTTCCAAATATCTTCCTTTAAGCATTTATTTGCCTGTTGCAGTGCTGGACTGCTTGTGCCCTTTGCCTGAGCAGTCAGGCAGTTCCCTTTGAAGATGTTTACTAATTAAATAAGAACAAAGATGGAATGAATGTTAAGCACCTTCAAACACTTGTGTGCTGCAGTTCCATGACTGTACTTCACAAGCTGCCTAAAATCTATACATTCTGGAATACACCACATTCCTTTATTGGATTCTCCTTGTTAAAAAGGTTAAGGGGAAACAAAAGGAATTCTGGCTTGTTTCATAGTCTGTTTTTCACATCTGCAACTTTTACAGTAGGAAAGGTGCAGAGTTTGTTGGATCTGGCAGAGCACTGAGACCCAGCATGGCAGATCCCAGCTCCAGCTGTGGCTTTAGGAAACTTACTGGCTCTGCTTCTTTTCCTTATCCACCAAGCATAGGCTGGTACCTACAGGCACAAGTACAAACCAAACCCCTGCTACAAGCACAGCCAGATTCAGGGGTATCCAAATTCTGAATAACCCTTATTTTTAGGATCTGGGGTAAAGTTGCTTTCTCACTCGTTTGGGTGTGACACATTCATGCTGATCTCAATAGCTGGAGACCTTTTTAATTAAAGAACAATGATAAAAAGCCACATAAAATGGGTTGCATCAAAGCATAATCATACTACAAATGCTAATTATTATAATTATATAAGATTGCTCACATTTATTTTCTAGGTGGGAAGGCACACCAGCTGACTGGGTTTCAACGTGTGGCTATTTCAGCAAAATTTCAAGGAGTCAGATGTCTTGCCTAGGAGTTGTCCCTTCCAAGCTGCATAGCTATGGTCAGTCTCTCACCTAATGTAAACATCTCACTCAGTGCATGAAAATTGACATGAGGGACTTTCTTTGAACAAGTTCCAGTCACTGACTTCCTTTGGTTTTCCTGTTTTAGGGACCTCTCCCAGGCTGACAAACGCCACTTCCTCTGGGGAGGTCGTAGAAGTGCTGTAGGTACATGCAATGTCCTACTGGGCTGCTTGTTCACCAGTGGTCCAATCATCCCTATTTAGCCATCGTCCTGGGATTATGTCAGGGTTTGGTCCCTCCCTGAGGAATAACAGGCCCAGCATGACTGGTCCTGCTGTTAGTGCAGAGCTGGGGCATGGTGTGCAATAGCAACAACCTCCTTTTCCCCACCAAGAGGCCAGTGAGGAGGTTTCCTGGGAGAGCACATCTGGAGCCATAGCAGATACTGTTTGTTTGCTCCAGATAAATTACCAAGGGAAGCTTTGTCAGAAAAGTGGGAAGACACAGAACCCCAGGAGGAGTGATCTGGTATAACAGCCAAAGTGGAGAGAAGGAGCCATGGTGAGCTGGAAAAGATCAGGAGACAGAGGAGAGCAAAAGCTTCTCAGGGCACAGGGGGAACCACTGCTTGGTTGGGCTGCTCTTTCAAAGTGTGCAACCAACATTTGTTTCACACTGACAAAACTACGTTAAAATATACTTTTGCAGAGCTAATGAGCAGCCCCAACACACATCTGGAAAAGTCAAGACTGGAGTCCTTGTCTCTATATAAACAAATTTTGGGAGAGGGCTAAAACATCTTGTTAGGAACAAACAAATGAAACAAAGCAATTTTGAATCATTCACAATTAAAAATAATTAAAGGTTGTTAAAAATCCTGTCTAAAGATGATGGGTTAAAAAAAAAAAATCCCTAAGTGAAATGGTTCCAGAGTGTAGGGTGTAATTTTTTAAACTAAAGCAATTCAGTGGGTTAGATAGAAACTTGTGAAAAAAGGAGCTGCCAACCCCAGTTTATATTTTTCCTGGTTAAAAGAAAAAAAAACCACCACCACCTCAAAACAACATTTGGTTGAAATTTTTACTTATCTTTTTCTTTGGGGCTGGTGAGTGGAGATGTGCAAGACAACTAAATTGGCATCAGTTAATTGTTAAAGCTCTTGAGTAAATATTTGCATGATCATAAGATGAATTGGGTTGGAAGGGACCTCAGGCGGTCTTTGGTCCAAACTCCCTCAAAGCAGGGGCAGTGCTGAGATTGGGCTGCTCAGGGCTTTATCCCTGAGGTTTTGGATACTCCACAAGAGCCCATGAGGTGCTGAATGCAACTGTGTTCCCCTGTCAGCGCCAAGAGAGGGCTATGGAGTTGCCCCATTTCTGTTCTTTGCCCTCATGGGTTGGGGCCTGGCATCCTACTGCATGTGGAGATCTATCTTCAGGGGAAGAGTAAAGTCAGGGGTTTTATTTACTGTTTCTGTTCAACAGCTTTTCCCTGGGGCAAAAGCAGCATCATGCAGTTCATCCAAAGCCAGGTACAGCATCCCATTTCAGATCACCCAAAGCTAAAGGCACTGATTTCATAGGGGAAACTGAGACAATGGGCACATCTGATGAGACAGAGAGAAAAACCTGGGCAAAGGGCACTGGTGATATCTGCTACCTTTCTGTTACGGTGTTTCCTTTCCTCCACTGGAAATAAAGGCACCCACCCCTAACTTTCCATAGGCTTTCTTGTCCCCAGGACCCAAAGCTGCACAGCAAAATTACTTTCATCTTTTAAGCAGCAGATTTTTCACTATGATTAAAATTGCATTTTCTTTTTGTGCCTAGCGAAGGGAGCTCTAACACATATTTCCATTCTTTATTTTCCACACTATTGCTTTAATAAAACTTCCTCTTAATAAAGGCAAACCACACTAAAAAGCGCAGATAGTTCCATGAGTAGCAAAGCCAAGGAAGTTTCATTTCCTATAGATTTGTATCTTGAGGTTGAATTTTTGTGTGGTGTCTCTGGTGTCTAATGAGAGATGAATCACGTACCATGATTTAGGCGGGAAGGGTCCCCTTGAGGTGTCTAATCCAGCATTAAGGTCAGAGAAGGTCTAATTCTGGAGGTAGATCAGATTTCTTGGGGTCTCATTCAGCAAGGTTTGGGAATCTCCAAGGCTGGACAATGCCCACCCTCTCAGGGGTCTTGTTCCAGCACTGAACTCCTCTGAAGGTGAAATAATTTTCCTCTGTCCAGCTGGAATAGCCTCCAACGTAAGTTGTGATTGTTTCATCTTGTCCTTTCACTGTGCATCTTTCAGAAGGGGCTGTCTCCATTTCCCCTGTTTTCCTTCCACCAGGCGGTAAAAAGAAAGGAACCTGATCCCCCTGCCCATAGTTTTCTCCTCTCCTGGTTGAACAAAACCAGCCATCTCAGTCTCTCCTTGCTCATCATGAACTTCAGTGTCCCCTCCATCCTAGTGCTCTTCAGTTGGATGCCTTCAAGTTTTTATGACTCTTCTGACTCTTGGATGATGGTCCCAAAGCAAGATAGAATACAGGGGTTTTTTTGCTATTTGATATTTTTTCTTCTTCCTCATCCTCCTGTTTGCATAGCTTTTGAGTCTTTCACCTCTCTGTCAATGTATTTAATAATTTTTAAACCTGATAATGGGTTTTAAAATTATTGCTGGGAAAGGTTAATATACAGGTACACCCAGTCTTATACAGAGTAATTACACAGGCCTGATATTCTTGTGAAAGGAGGCTAAAATGCCAGCAATGGTAATGTATTGGTCTTACGTGGAGAGAGAGAGGAAAACCAGGTGATGATTGGACAGATCTCATTCCAGATCCCTTGTGTCTGTAGAAGAGGTTTCTTTTCTGAGGTATTTGCCATATTTTCCTGCTGGTATTTATTGACGTCTCAGACAAAATTATTTTTTCTAAAATCAGCTGGGTTATCTAGACACAGAGTTGAGGCTGTTTCATCTCTCCTGGTGAACACTACTTCACGCAGAAGTGCCAGTAGAGTATCAGCAGGAGTTTTGAGGGATGCCCTACTAGGTACTCACTCTAGGTGACCTGAGAGGGTGCAGGGAGGGAGCTGAAGGCACAAGTCATTGCCCTGCACATGGGAAATCTAAAAGGATTTGCCTCGCCAATGTTGTATCTGAAAGATTTTTATTAGTCCAAATGAGACCTATACTGGTAAAAAACCTGGTTTACACCCAAATAATGTCAGTTTTTCCCAATGAACATATTTCTGGCATGGAAAAGGGGGTACAGGTTACATGGGCAAAACTCTTCTTTCTCCTTTGTGGCTTAGTGGAATACTCTGCTTGGGTTAAGGCACAGCCATTTGGAAATCTGTGTAGGCTGGATACTCAGTGTCTGTCACACATCACAGTCTGGCACCCTCATGACTGATGCTTTCTCACGTCTGTGTTGCAGACATGGCCTAAAGACAACTATTGTAAATATTTTTGCACTAGCATAGCTGTATCGATTCTTGGAGGGTCAACGATTCTGCTTTGCTTATATGATTACAGCTAAACTGGCAAACCTTCCTGAGAAGTCACCTCCACTCGATGGCAATTCATTTTGAGCTTCTCAGAGGTTATGGTGAACACGGAAAACATCCGACAAATGGATTGTTCCCACAGAAGCAATGAATGCAGATTGGATCGCCCTTGAGTACGGCTGAGTTTTCAGACAGCAACAGAGCACCATGCCTGTGTTATATTAGTTTTACATATTTATAAGCTAGTGAGTGTTACACATTTGACAGGGCAAGTCATCGCTCAGCTTCCAAGGGCTCTTTTTAAGACAAGCAGGCACTTTCAAAAAAATCCACAGTTTTTTTTTTTTTTTAGAGGAAGCTGGAGGCTGAAGTTGGAAACATACATTTCAAGGAGCTAAAGCCAGAGTCTTTTAAATTACTGTGTTTGTTTTTATTTTCTTTAAACCAGCTGTTTTGTCTCTTTCCTACGTGGTTTCTTTTTCTTGCCTACATGCAAACTTCTGTTCTTCATTCCTCAGGTCTTCATCCAATAGTTAATACTTGAAGGAGCACCTAAGATGGCAATGGATAATGAAGCCAGCCTTTCGAAGAGTCTTCAAATAATAAAATGGTCTTGCATCAAGCTGTGGGATTTATTTCCCAAAGACCATGAAGAAATTAGCATGAACTCTTCACATTTTTCAATGTTCTCTACATATTTATTTCATTTTTTTCCTCCTCTCCTATGTTTGGAGTCTGATCACAAAGCATCTCTCTTTACCATGCAGACTTTTTTCTTTCTGTCTGGTCTCACAGACTGTCTTCTGCTAAGTAACTGAGTCATCTGGCTGATCTCTGCCTCAGACTTCCTTAGGTGCTGAGTACTGTTCTTTCACAAATTAAAGTCTGGTTTTTTATGCTTGGGGACTTTTCCACTTTTTAGCCCTTCCTTCTTTTGGACAGTCTGTACTGGGTGCCTTTTCCTATGTACTTGCTTTTCTTTCCTACCCTTCAGGAAGAGCACTGTCATAAAGAAATTACTTCCCCTTTGCTTAGTGTAACTTCTGGACAGGAGGCAATGTGTATGGAAGGTCCTGACAGACAGTGGGTTTCCCCCAAAATTCAGCATTTCAATTTTAGTGACATTTAACAAACCAGTCAGCAGTCCCAAGCTGCCTGATGAAGCTGGTTTGTATGCACCTACTTACCCACACACAAACTCTGATTGTACAGAGTGCTCAGTGTCAAATTGAGCATCCGCAACCTGAACCCTGATGGCACCTAGATTTCAGTGGTAGCCAAGCAGCAGTCTCAGTTTTTCTCTGGTCCTTCCTCCCAGCAAGGAGAAAGTGCTTTTGATGTGCTTTTATTTATTGAGGTTGCCTTGCTGAAAGTGTAGTAGAAGTTGTTATACTCCTGTATTTCACTGTCAGTTGTTAACTAGGGCCAAAACCAGAGCTGAGTTTGAGATGGAGCAATCACAATGGCTCAGAGCAGAACCTGTCTGCCTGCCAGTGGGGCTGCTGTATCCTCTGTGGTTGGATTAGTGCCTTAACATCACCTCAGATCACATATAAAACTAATGCTGTAGAATGCTATGGTGCCCGCACTGAACACTCATGTTCTGTCACCTTCACACCCACTTACTGGAAAAAAATATTATAGTTAGGGCTGTATCTTCATTACTCAGAAAAGGAGTTTTTCTGAGGCAGAAATGAAATGTGCAGCAAGAACCCACAAGGTCCCATAGGAAGCAAGGTTCAGGTCAGTCACAGTTTTAAGTACAGCACTGCCAAGCAGTTGAGAAGACCTATTGTGTTAGCACTGTATTGCCCTGTTGTTAGCTTTCAGGAGATGACTAATGTGCCTTAATTAATCCCTGTGTGAAAAACATACTTTGTCGGCAACACAGACAAGGCCAAAACTGTGAGCAAGTTATTGGGAGCTGCATCTTCATGACGTGCTTTTCATCAGGGAAATGTTGTCCGCATAAGGAAGCCAGCACAAACTGTGCTCTTTGGTCAAAACTTATTTACTGACAATGATGAAAACCTGACCCTAGGTCAAGAAAAAGCATCTTCATAAGTAGAGAAATACCACTGAAAATTGCAATTAACCGGGAAGACATGATAACAGGCTCGCAGAGAATGGCAATGGATAGGGGTAATGGCACAGCGTAGCAAAGGCACGGTGAGTTCAGATGTACTGCTCTGTATAATCTAGACATGATTTCTGTACGCAGTGTGAGTGCTGTAGTAATTTTTTTTTTTTTTAAGTCTTGGTAATAAAGTCAAATCCTGACTTAAATCAGGGCATTGGTAGTGGTGGCAGATACACACTGTCACCATCAGCCAAAAGATCTCAAATCTCTTTGTAGACAGATATTCAAAGGTCATTTTGTCCACAGCTGAAAACCAGCCCTCTCTGGAATAAAAATGAAGCAGAAAGTAGAAATGTGCAGAAATACCAGGCCAGGAAGTGAAGACATCCACTTCCAATCGAAGGGCAGAGGGATCGTTAAGTGATTAAAATATTAGCCAGAAGACTGACATAACAAAACTGCATTTTCCAGTCTCTTGTAATACAGATGAACACCGTATGAAATTGAAAATATCTGATCCAAGTCAGTGGTGCATGAAATCTCCCTTAGTGTTGGATATTTTGTTGATTTTACTTTGAATGTTTTGGCACAATGTGATAACAGCAGTAACTGACTATGAGATTAGCCCCTGGTCCAGACTGGCCAAATGGAAATTCTGAGTGTGAAAATTGGCTCCATGGGGCCTTAAATGCTACATGTATATTGATTATGTGCTTGCATGGGGATATTTATCCTGAGTGTGCTCGTCACACATGTTATACCCATCCTGTGGGCACTGAGGGAGGTGAAACACCCGCCTTTCAAAACACTCAATTAGAAAGGAAGACTGAAGTAAAGGCAGGAATATTGAATGGGGAATGGCTTGACTGTAGCAATGCTTGTGAAGCTGAAGAAGTTGTTCCTGAGTCTGATCCTTAGCTAGCTGTGGATATGTCACCACACTGAATGAGGCTGCCTTGGGCTTGCTGGAGTTTGGCCCAACTTTAATACTTCATTCCAGGCTTGAGTCAACGATCTGTCACGGGAATTAGTTAAAATAAAAGCTAAAACTAGGTTTGGAGTGGGGGAACTTCAGTTTGGGAAAAACTATTTATGGGTGGAGGTAAAAGAAAACAAGAAAAGCAATTGTGATTCCGTGACACAGGCAGTGGTTTGAGAGCAGAGATAATTCTAGGAAGTGAGCTCTGAGGTGGGAAATGTAAACCCTCATCACAGGTGAAACCAACACCTGAATTCCTCTGAAACAGTCAGACCAAATCTCCTACTGGGAACACAGTTTATCCTGGTGAGGCTCTGCTTTGCCTGGTGATTTAGGCCTCTCCTTTCCATCATCTGATCACCAGTAAAACAAATTCTGCAAGCAAGAGCACTAGAACTTCTTTCATGCTTCTGGAGTTAGCACAGCTATGCCAGTGCAAGTCTGGCAAATTTGGGATGGCAAAATTTAGTAGCTTTAGCCTGGCCTCATATTACATCCTCTCATCCTCCTTACTCTCTTGGATGCTGAAGCCTCCTGGTTGTAAAGTCAGATGTGAGATTTCAAATGATAACATGGGCTGGATCCAGAATTTTC
The DNA here is from genome assembly GCA_008033365.1 of Pseudorectes ferrugineus. Classification (NCBI taxonomy): domain Eukaryota; kingdom Metazoa; phylum Chordata; class Aves; order Passeriformes; genus Pseudorectes; species Pseudorectes ferrugineus. The sequence continues at coordinate 17,233 of QWTY01044855.1, forward strand.
TGTCTGAAATGCACAATTCACTGCTGGGAGAAGAAGATGGTTTATGGTATATTCTGTGAAACAGCTTCTCCCTGCTCTGGAAACCAGGGCAGACCTGAGTAGGTTGCAGAAGTTCATGGGGGTGTGTGTCTTGCACTGATAGGGCCCAAGGTCTGTATTCTTGGGTTGCTATTATGCTAAATGGTAGGAAAGAGTATTGTGAATATCTTCATATCATAGTCCTTACCCTGCAGGTTTCAACCATTATTTTTCATACAAGAGGGACTTGTTTTTACACACCCTGCTTAGTTGCTGCTTGACTTCCCCACTAAGATGGGCAACCAGACATTAGTTAGGAACTAATGAGAATTTTAAGGCAGTGGAAATCTTTGCAGACCTTCCAGTTGTTTCCCTATCAGGCTTGAACTCAGATTCTTCCCAGTAGTTGGTAGGTAGCTCTGGGGATGGCAGTCTGATGTTTTAGGGATGGCACAATGTGCTCAGGCAGAGCCTAACCTGCTCCAAAAGACTCATGTGAACAAATGCATGTCCATAAACCACCTAGGAGCAATTAAGTGATTGCAGCCACTTGCTATTTTGATAACACTTTCCCAGTTTTAGTCACTGCAGCCTGTTCCAGTTAAGTGCAAAACCTCTGCTCCTCAGAGGACACCTTTGTGTGTGAACAGGAAGGTTGTGTCATACCACTAGCAGAAAAGCAGTGCTTTTACTCTGCTGGAGGGACAGGAGATGGATGGTCATTAGAGGAGGAGCAGCAGTCTGTATTCTCAAGGATATTTAGGTACTTGATTCCTACTGATTTTCTCATGATCCAGGTAGTATGTAAATACCTGGAACAATCTGGACAGAGATAAACTGGTTTCTTTATGAAGCTGCACTGAATGTTCAACACAGCAACGACTCAGATGCTGGAAACAAAGCTGAAGAGCAGAAGAGACACGTGATTATATGGGGCCATGAGAAAAGGCCTGAAGGACAGACAGGCAGGAACTGCTCCGGGAGATCTGAAGGCATTCTGTGCTGGCAGTTCATCGATGAAGGTTGCTCATTATTTGCTTATTTTGAACATGTTGTTTGCTGAAGGCCAAAGCCTGTCAGATCTTAGGAAGGTTCTTTTTCAAGAGCTTTTGTTGCCTCAGCAAACAGGTCATGAGTCCAACCCACCCACTCCACAAACAAACATTTCTCCAAATTATCAAGGGAATGGAGTTCATTTGACAGAGATGTCAGTTTGGTAGAGACAGATCACTTAGGGTGTGGGAGTTTTATTGTGTGTATGTGTCCAAGTCTTTGCCCTCCACTCCTCAGCTTTCTCCTCATGCATCCTGTATAATGACTGTGTGTGTGTGTGTTGATTTCATTCCTTTTGGAGCTGCTTACCTTTCTAATTATACTCACTAAGTATTCAGTACTTCAGTTGGCTGTGTTCCCAGAACAAAGGCTATAGCTGAATACAAATAACTGAATTAAAATAACGCTGGCTTATAATCAGAGGAAGGCCCTGTGTTGCTTAGGAAGTTTGAGATATCACTGAGCAGAGAGGTAATTCTACCAGCTCTCATGTAAATTGGGTGCCTGTCTGCTTCCCAAACCAGCCTCCACACTCACATATCTGCCAGATCGCTTCTCCTGGCGAGCTTTGCAGGGGACTAAAGGGAGGTGATGGCAACAATTACAGTAGTATTTGGGACAAGAAGGAACGCTAAATGGGTAAGAGCATTTTTCAGAGACAAGAATTACTCACAGAATGCCTGAGCTTGAGCAGAGGCCGTTTGAATCGTTGAAAAGAAAGTAGGGCAGGAATTACATATAGATGGTATCTAGAAGACAGTTTAGTGGGATCCCGCTGCAGAAATGCTGTCTTAATTTCACTGTTCAAGAAACCAGTTTGGTTTTGAGAAAGAACTGGGAAGAAGAGTAGATGACAGCAGCTTTTGGAGAATGTCAGACATTACTCTTGCTCTTCCAAGAGAACAAAGAACAGAACTGATGTGTGCAAGTAAAAAAAGAGCTCATCTCTCTACACTGATGATTATATATATAAAAAAAAAATTACTGGAAGATTTAGCTCACTGTGGTCATACATAAAAATCCATCTAAATTGTCAATAGTCATTAATTAGAAACTATTTTTGTCAGATTTTAGCCCTCTTTTTTTTTTTTTTTT
>QWTY01044858.1:0-11147 GCA_008033365.1 Pseudorectes ferrugineus
TCTTTCCTCTTAAATTTGACATACTTGTCTGCTTTTGTTTTTACCTTCTCTCTTTTTTTTTACATTTGAATTGAAGTGTATGCTCTTATTTAAACGTTCTTGCTTACAAACACTTTATTTCTTTTAAAGCCATGACTACTTCCGTTAACAATGCCACTTCTCCAGACAGGGGTAGTAAAAAAAACTAACATTAAAAAAAAAAATTATCTTCTGAATTGCAGCAGACAATTTCTTGTGTTACATGAATATTCTGAAAACGCAAAACAACATCAAGTCAGTAATTTCTGGAGTCCAAGGAGTCCATGTCTAGCAGTCAGGAAAACAACCTTTAAAGAACACGGACAAAACCCAAATTATTATGACAATTCTGAATTTGCAGAAGCCCAGATAGTTCTACAGAAAAAGCCTCTTAAAGGTAATGTTTATATGTGTGAAAGAAGAAAACTGATCCAGAATTTAAGATATAACCTGCTTTGGTTTGGGTTTTTTTTCTCATATCTATTTTTTCCTCAGTTGGTAACAAATTTTTACCTGTTTTGTTTTGCCTCCCCTGCCAGTTTTAAATTTGCCCCTGCCCTACCTTTCCATTTCTTACCAAGGGCTTCCTCTCCCTCTTGCTGGGACCTAATTTTCTGCTTGAAAACAAGCCAGGTGAGAAGACTTCAGATGCCTGTTTATTTAAAATGCTGAAACACACGAGGAGTCATCGTTTCTTGCACGAGGCAGTGCTTATGAACAGTGGGGTCTTATGGAGCTGCTCCCGGGTAACGTCCTCAAGGTTCCACACTCGGAATGGTCATTTCTCCTTACTGTGGATCACACAAGACTTGCCCTTCCTTCCCCTGCAGCAAAATCGAAAAATAATGAGGATAGCACTTGAAACCTTGCTACTTGTTCAAAAAACCCAAATCATGCAGCCATTATTTTTGCAGAGGAAAGCTTGTAAATGTAGAAGAGTAAATCCCAGAGACTTGGAAACAAGACGGCAAATGAAAGTACTCTGAATTTTAGAAATATCCTATTTTATTTAACAGCTTTAGCAATTTAAGGTGTATTTATGTTCTCGGGATTTAACAGAAAGTGTCTCTTCCATCAGCATCATCATTCCTGTTGCTGTAATGAGCACCAGTGTTCAAGGCAAGGTGCAGTTTCTCACCTCGGAAGAGGGTGAGCACCTGGGGAGGACACAGTGAGAAAGTCTGCCAGATATTTTAGTTAGGGCAGCACAGCAGTTGGAAATTGGGTCAATACATTTGAGTAGTTTTGGGGATCTGGAAGCTGTGGAGATCTCTGTGCTGGGAACAAAAGTGGTGCTATGTCCTCTGCTGACAGCATATTGCTTTTGCCTGTGGCCTCACAGTCAGCCCCAGATGTAGTGGCCAAGAGCACCAGTGGCTGGGGGACACTCTGTGTGGGCTGGCTCTTCACTGCACCTTTTCCCTTCTGCCCCTGGATGTTTCCTTTAATTGGCTTCTGCTTGGATTCTGTTTAACAAGTTTGCTTGGCTATAGGAAACGATTTGCTAAATCTAAATTCAAGTTAATATTGGTGTGTTTGTCATTTATGTGGGATTTCTTGCTGTAACAACCAGTTTTACAAAACTATGAGACAGTGATCATGTTTTCCACTATCTGATATTTCTCTATTCAACACAATACACGCCTTTGTATTAAGATCAGTTTGAGGGATCTTTATAAGAAATGGCATATAAAAGTGGGTTGTTTGATAAAAAATGGTGAAACATTTCCTCAAGATCAAAGAAAGTGATGCAGTTATTTTAAAATAACTACATAATTATAATTCCATGTTGATTTTTAATTTAGTCTACAGTTCCCTTGATTTTTAATTTAGTCTACAGTTCCCAAACAACGTCTACATTGAAGAGAGGTTCAGATCCCTTGCTTTTCCATAGTCATTGACTCTAGTTAAGGGACTGTTTAGGAACTGATGAGCAATATTGAAGTTAATGGACCTCAAAAGGGGTTTGCAGTAATTTTATTGGTAATGCTGAAAAAATTAATCTGTGTTTTAAACCAACTTCCCCCAATTTAGTAAATTGTCCAAGATGTAAGAATAACAATAGCAGCAGATTTCAGAAGACAGTGATTTGAGTCATCAAGCACAGGGAGAGGCATCTTGCTGTACAGGTGCCTCCAAGTGCAGTAATTTTAAAGGTGTGAAAATGCTGATGAGGGAGGAGGACAGACTGCAATAGTTTAGAAGATGTGAAGCCCTAAACCTGAAGTCCCCTTTTAAGGGCTCAACTACTAGCCACAGAACAACTTCAAAAACATTAAAAAGTCAAAGTTTCAGATTGTCAAAATTCAGTGTATTGATTCGGAGCAAAACTAGGCTGCAAGCTTTAAAAGTCAGTGCTTTACAGGCAGCCAAGAGCAAAGAGAAGAGAGGGTGAGTGTAGCAGGTAGTTGTGTGCTGATGGGAGCCCTTCTGACAGCTTCCCTGATTAAAAGGCCAGGTGGTGTGGGTGTAAGGTCTTATGGACTAAAGAGAAAAGAGGAAATTCCTGTGTGGAGAGCGTGCTTGAAGAGAGGAAGGAGGCAGAGGGCTTTAAACCACATTTTAAAACAAGAATTTTATTATTTTGGAAGGTGTGTGTAACAAAGCTTCTCAAAACAAAGAAATGGTGTCCCTATTAAGTCAAAAAGGAATTTTATGGATGACTTCGGGGCTTAAATTTCTGTGGCAGGAGTTATAATTATATGCTGAATACTAGTGTATTAATTGCTGATTGGAAGTTGGGTTAGTATTCAAATGATGGAAGAGAGAGCAGAAATTTTGTTCATTGAAGACAGAGAAAGATGAGAGGTTTGTGTAGGTGTTTAACAGCATAATGATGTGTTTGCTAATAGGATTTTTGCTAATTTTAGTGGCATCGCAGCAAATGCTGCAGTATCCATACAGGAGTAAGGATAATACAAAGAACATTACCTGCTAATGTTAACTGCTTTGCACTTGTTCTCATGGGTATTTCGGATAGGCACTATATCCAGAAGCATCTGCCAACAAGAAACACCCTAAGAAGCAAAATTCACAAACACGATGTAGGGTTTTGAACTAATTTTTTTTTTTCTTTTTGTTTCTCCCTTGCTTCCTTGTATAGACAGTACCCTTCTTCCCCCTTTCATCTTTGTGAGTTGACCACTTCCATTACTTTCTTATTTCTGCTGAGGCTAGTAAGCTGGTTTGATGCATTCAGCAGTCAAAAGTGCAGTTCTCTGTGCATTTGTGTTGGCTGACTAAGCAAAGTGAAAGAGGCTGACTGTGAAAGTGAAAAGGTGATTTACGCTGGTGTCATAGAGCTGTGCAGTAATAAAACTCAGGGATTGTTGGACACACATTATATTGTACAATTATATAATTATAAACAATATAATTGGAGGCAGTTGAGCTTGAATGCAGCAGGCTGTTATTTAGCAATCATCTCTTTCAAGGCTCATTAAACGCAGATTTATATACAAAACAGAAGCTTTGCTCTATAAAGGCTAACTATGTAGTGGCATTTATTCCCCAAAACGTAATGCATAGATCTAAAGCTGTCAACGTCTATAATGGATTTAGTCAGTGATTGTGAATGAGGTTTTTCAGCAGATATGACAGTCCCGAGGCCTTTGCCTTTATTTGAGGCATTATTTCTGAGACTTTATTTGTATGTCTGGTTTGGAAGGCTGAAGAGCCTACACATACATGGAGTTCTGATCTTAGATTTTGAAATCTTACAAGCAGGGACACTACAGATGGTAAAGTGTTTAGAAAGGTAACAAAGATCTCTTACAATCATCCATATTTTGGTCTTACATTAGCCCTTTAATATTTAATTATTCTGAAATGATGAATGAGTTTATGGGGAAGAAAATTAAGAAGCCAAAAGATTTTGTTGTTGCTATCCCAAGGAATTTAGTTTTATTACCTGATATAAAATAAGTCTTTATTTAAAAAAAAAAGGGGTAAGAATTTTATGAATAAAGAAGAAAAGCCACAGAACTAAGAAATTCCTACCATGAGGAGATCTACAACACATATAATGGTCCAGTCTGACTCAAACTTTTAATAATTGGCAGAAGCTTAGAACATAAAGTTTTATTTAAATATTTATATATATAAAGTGAAATTTAGGTGTTTAAATATTTTTGTCAGGTTTTTTTACTATCTAGAACTCTATCTGATTTTTAAACAGAGTTGTTAAAGAACAATACAAAAAACTAAGGCATGTTTTCGAAGGAAGGGCCTGCAGACCTCCTCTCTGAGTACAGCTCTGTGAGAGCACAGCTTGGAACTACCAAGTATCTGGCTCACATGTGCTCAAAACACTTTTACGTTTGTTATCATTTCACACATGAATTTTTAAATGCTTCGTTTTAATGCTGTCCCTGACATGCAGTGTGTTTCATTCCGGTTCCTTTCTCTAAGTGATCTGTGGGAGCCTGATAGATGCAAGGCTCCTGTGAGTTTTGTCATGCCTCTGATTGCACAAATGCTCTGCCATGATGCAGGTGCTGCATCACTGTTTCCAGAACGTGTTACCCGACCTCACCAGTTTGTGGCTGTCAGCCTTTTAGTTTTGCATCAATAGCTTTCACTTTGCTATGTCAGAAGTGTGTCTGCACAATAATTGTAGTTTACTTCATTCACTAATGATACTGGAAAATGTTAATTAATCTAGTATCAATTATTGTAGATAGATGTTTTGAATGCATGTAAAGCATTGTGCTGTTGATGTCTTTAGCAACTGTATCTTAGTCTTAGCCTTTGGTAACTGTGATGCAGAGCTGTGTTTCAGAGCTGTTTTCCTTCCCCCACTTCCGACTTGTCTGCTCATTATCTAAATGTGTTAACTTGCAATGTTTCTCAGGGTCACATTAGTGAATTAACAAGGTCCAACTTCTTGTAGCACCATTTTTAAAGTTTAGAGATACAGCATTCCAAAACGCGAGCTATGAAATTCAATGTTTCTTGGTAAGACTAATTTTGTTTGCTTTTTATTTTAAAAAAAGTGTGTATTTTCCTAGGAACATAAGGAGAATATAGCAGTCTTCACTGGCTCCATTGTAAAATGGTCTTACAACATTATGATAATGGTTTGATAGAAAGGTTTTTGCTTTTTTTTCCTCTCCTTTATGCAAATCTACTCAATCTAACTAGGTAGAATCTCTTAGGTTTGGGTAGTTGGCTTGGTTTGTGGGTTGGGTTTTGGTTTTGGTTTTCCAGGTTTTTTTCAGAAGTCCATAGATAATGAACCTTAGCTGGAAACAGTCTTGGAAAAACTTGCACTGCTCATGTTAATTCTGTATCTTCTGAGTGCACAAGCAGTGCATAACTCAGATCCCCAAACTTTCAATTTCTCAGTTACATTAAGCTCTTTTTAAAAGAAAATACTGAGTTATGTTAATCAACACTGCCTTGTTTCTATCTAAAGTCCTCTCCTTTCAGATAAATTGCCAGTGGTCTCCTGGTGCTCTGGATGAAAGAAGCAATCCTTATCTAGTGCTTTACAGCATTTCATGGCTAGAAAACAGTGTAATGTGAAAAATTATCTTATTTAATCATTATAGTATAGTGTGCAGGCTGTATGACTTACAAAATATTGAATTTAGACCCCAAATCAAGAGCTCATCTTTCCACATGTGTTTTGGGTTTTGGTTTTGGCTTTGAGTTACTCTTTCCTGATGTACCACAGCTATGAAACTGGAATTGCTGTATCATAGGGTTCTATCACCCTATGGAGTGGCAGAAAAGAGAAGCTGCATGGGATTTCTCTTAAAATTTGTGTTAGCAACATCTCCCCAAGGTGCCTGGTTCCTTGGGAGCCACAGACAGGGCGAACTCCACCACAGGGATCCCACATTGTCTTGGCCTTGCATGACTTTTGCTGTCTGTGTGTCCTTCCCATGAAGGTGAGCAGCTTATTCTCCAGGACATGCGGTTTTGCTCTGTTTATCCCATCATGACTGGCTTATTGGGAAGCTCTGCACAGGGACAGAGCAGTAGCTAAACAAGCCTTTGTCTTTAGAGGCACTGTGATACCTGAACTGTTGTTGTTTCCCGTACTTGAAACAATAAATTAGTGTCTTTCCTCAGACATTAGGGAGTAATAACTTAGAGCTGAGGGTCTTTAAATTGTTACTTGAGGGAGAATTTAACAATACAAAACAACATATATACTGCAAATGTAAAACAACCTTAAGAGGAAAATGGAATAACACTCCATGCCAAATAGTTTGCTCACTGAGAAAATTACACTTTTTTTAAGCTTTAACTTTTTTAAGAAATTGGACGTTGGTTTGTGTGACTTGCATGTTTTTCTAATTGTATTTGTATCAGCTTTCATATAGTACATTTCCTGCTCTGATGGGTTAGTCCAAAGATAAAATATTCCCTGTTGTAAACAGCCATATTGCAGACAAACAGCACAGAGCACAACTAATAGGATTCACTCACGGATCTTTTCCATCATTAGCATTGCATAACTGTGGGTTGTGCACTGAAAGGTGGCGGTCTTTTGAAAGAAGGAAACAAAGAGAAGATTGAGTCATGAACTCCATCTTGATGTAAAAAGGAAATACTTTCAGTTCTGTATATGAGGAAATGCATTTGAAATTAAAAGAAGAAAAATGTTGTGTATTAAACCTGGTAAATTTTCAAGCTAATTTTTTTTAATCTAGATAAACATATGTATCAATGATTGAATATGTTGCTAATATATTTCCATTACACCAATTTTGATTCATAAACCTTCCTCTAAACAAAATTGCAAATAAAGAGAAAGACACTATAGATTTACAACATAAAGAATAATATTCTTAAAGACATTATAAATCTTAAAACAAAAAAAAAAATCTTTTTTTTTCCGTCAAACTTCAGCAAATATATTATAAAGGTGAGATAGATATGCCAGTGTTTATCCTGCCACCCACCTTTAAAATGTTTTCAGATCCTCATAGAAAGAGGCTGTGAAAGCCCTTCTCAGTCATGGTTCTTCCTATGGCAGAGCCGGCTCAAATGCCTGGACCACTCACTAAAGCCCACAGGACTTGTGTACCTTCAGGGAAATGTAGAGAGAAACCCTTCTGAGAACAGCAGGGAACTAAAAGAGCTGGTTTCACTTCCTATTCCTGATAGTTTCAAAAACAGAGGTTTGATTGCTTCCGAGGACCTAATGCAAATATTACTTCAAAGATATTCAAGCCACAGGAAATGTAAAGCAAAGTGAAGTATAATTCACAGGGTTGGGGGTGGAGAATCAGCTTCGAGTTTTTCATTTGAGAGCAGTGGATATATTTAATCTGAGCTGCAGAGCATTGTCCAGCTGGCTTAAAGCTTGTCTCTTTTAATTATTGAAATGTTCCCTAGGAAAACTGTTGTAATAGCAAACAAGCGATGCAAATCAGCACAGAGGAATGTGTAACTCTTCTCTCACAAAAAGGTGTAAGTGCGTGACAAAGCAATTTGCTTACAGGCAATATCAGAAAGTTGATGGTTTGCATCTCTTTCCTCTTCATACCACGCAAGCGTGCTGTGACAGTATTATTCCTGAGCAAATTTCCTGATGTGTTATAAAGCCAGATTGCTGGTTGCAATGGAACCTTGCAGCATGGAACAGTGTTAGTTTTTACTTTCTTGTTTGCACTTAGCTATGGGTAGACATGGCTCACCACAAAACAAACAAACCATGGAAATAATCCCCTCTCTCAGCTCTCCCAAACAACTATTTTTTTTTTTTCTCCCTCTTATATCCTAAAATATTGATGGATATCATTCTAGCCCAAAGCAAGAAAAAGGGGCCTGAAGGATATCTTTTGCCATTCAGGCACTGCTATAACTCCCTGTCAAGTTAATGGAAGTTCTACTACTCAACTGAGTAGAAATGGGATTGAGCCTTTGCTTACCAAACCCATTCTGATTCAGTCGAGTTTCCTGCATCCGTATGACCAAAAGAAAAACAGGAAGGACAACGTTAATAGATATTGCGTAAAAAAATCAATATCAGGTGTCAAAGGTTAAATGATCCTGACTTATGTATCTTTTCATTGCTTACTCTGAAACCAGATTTCTTGTGCTGCTTAAGTGCAGTCAGTGAAACAATATAAGTCAGCAATGGTGGATTCTCGTTTTATGCTTCACTTGGGAGGCAGGTAATATAGCACACTTACAGTTCTGTACACCAAAAGATGTAGATTGTGTGTTGTATCATCTCAAACTCACATTCACGTTATATTACTGTCATGCTAGTAGAGAGTTAAAGCTGTTTTCTTTTCAAGAATATCAGCATTATAAATATGTTCTACATACATTTATGAGGGTTGGACACCTCTAACTTCTGCTTGGTTTCTAGTAAGTGCAGGCTGCTAGGGAGTCTTGTTTGTCTTGCTTTATAGCTCAAGAAATTTCAGCAAAACTGTTCAAGATCTCAGGTTGTGCGGCTATACGAAGACTAAATACTTGACAGCTATGATTTTCAGAGAGCTGATTTTATAAAAATGCGATTGATATAATGGCACTGTTGGCAGAAAAAAGCCCCCTCATCTCCCTGACAGTCCTCATTATGTCTTTCCATTTCCCTTTTCCATTCCCTTCTTTTGACTTTACTCTGAGAGAAAAATATGTAGAATGGAGCAAAGATGACAAGTGGAAGTAAAGGAAGAAAAACCTCTTTTGTTTTCTGGTCCTTGCAGATTTGCTCAAAGGGCATCATAAGAATTTGTGCATACCAATTTTTAACAATCAGTAACCTCTAGGGGGTTTTGTACATCTTTCTGAGATACTCCTTAGAGCCAAATGCTGGACCCCAGTGAGCATTGTATAAATATTAAAATGAGACACATCACTGATTGGGAAATCAAAGTTATCTGTTCATATTTGCATTGTAACAGAAAGTGAAAAGAAAGTTTTGGCATCATAAGTTGTCTGTGGTGCTAAACTGCTTTTGGTTCTTCCCCACAAAAATCTTCCCCACAGTTTGTTAGCCTGTTCTAAAGAGGGCAAGACTTCACCATGAGTGAAAATGTGTTGCTTCATATTCAACAGGTCAAGTTTTCTTTGGATTGAGGCAGAACTGTGGCTCATGGACATCTGATGTGACAGGTAAGTTGAATTTGACATATCTTATTACATTATCAGCACATGACAAATATTGATCTTGATTATGCTAGTCTACGTGCAATTTATTATCTTTCTTATTTTGCATTTTCACCAGTAGAAGTGAAATGAAAATTTGCCTCCCTTTCCATCTCTCCCAAATGACACTTCAAAAACAAGGTTTATAAATTAATTATTATAAATTACTGTTTTATTTAGAAACAGGAGATATTTAACAAAAAAAAAAAAAGTAACTTCAATAAACCTTATTTCTTGGAATAAGATGCTAAGATGTTCTATTGTGAAAAAGGATATTTGGGCTTATGAGAAGACAGTTCATAAAATATGGGGTAATTGATATATAGCCTATGTGCTCATACATTAAGAGATAATTGTTTGGGTGTAGTAGTGGACAACAGCGCTAAATTACTAAATGGAACTGTTTTCTCTTTGGCTATTTAGTCAATGTGCAGTGTTTTAAAAAAGGTGTCCAAGCATGTCACTAGTACATAAAAGTGAGACTAATGTAAGGGTAGTGTTTTATATTGTTCTGTTTGCTGAATTTGATTATTCTTGGCAATTGTTTAATACTTTGGGCATGCATCTATGGATCTATTTGGTCTTATGAAACAGCTGTGTGAGCAAGCAGGAGTTTTGCTTACCCTGAAGTATGTGAGGCTGCCCCAGTTCTAGAGAAACAGCGAAGAAAATGTGAAAGGATTTGAGTTAAGATTGCGTAAGGCTCCAGAAACACTTCGTCACGGGGACATCCACCATGGAAACAATTCCTGGAAGGGTTTTGGCAATCAGAAGCAAATGGTGTCCTGCACTGTTTGTGTCAATTAAATAGATACATTGTGGAAAAGTGTATTTAATTGTAGAGAGTTGAGCTGAAAAAGTTGGAACTGCAGCTTAAAGTTGCAGTAGAAATTTCTATGTAAAAAAAAAAAAGGAAATGGCAAATAGCTATTAGTTTGCCATCTCTGAACACCAATTTAGAAGACTGCTTAATGATGTCATTTTTCAAGTTGCAAGGTGGCTTTTTCTGAAGTAATCTAGACAAGATATATTCCTGGTAAGAATTTGAATCCTATTTACAATATATGTTGTTGTTTACATTAGCTTTTTTATGGTTAGGATTTAAAAATGAAGGTAGGAAAAAAAATTGTCCGTGTGTTCTCTACTAGTCTGAACATAATGATAAATTTCTGAAACTTCAATGTTCATACTTCATAGTTCTCTTTTTATGAACTTGTGTGGGAGAGAGTTTCACTCCTTTCAGCCTGTTTTTCTTTGATCACTTCACTCAAGGTATCAAATATGTTTGGGATTTTTAACTTGCATTTGTCATTCATATTGATACAGACCATCAAAGGCAAACTGGTAGCACCAGACTAGCACTGGGATGATGAAGTGACAGTAAATTTAATGACAGGGAAGGTAAAACATATGAAAATATTTTTAACAACAGAACAGTTTGCTATCCAGACCTATATATCACACATGGATTGAGAAGCTTCTAAAATGTCGGTACATTGTGATTTACAGCTCAGAAATTTGTCCTTTCCTAGATAAGATGAAGCTTAGTTTGTGTGCGTGTAATACCTTGCAATTTATTATACAGGCAGGCACTTAATGGGGTCTGAGCATGAACGGCTCAAATGAGAGGTCCACTCAAACTGCAGGAGTGCTTGAGATAAATCGATGTTACACACGTGTGTTATGGAAATGGGATTGGGAACACTGGATCAAATGGATATATTTTTCCATTACTATGTTGCCTTTTATCATGGATTGGATAAATCCATTCTTGCTTGTGGGAAGCAGAAAAGGGAAAAATGGTGCTGCAGAAATATGTGGATCTGTCCTTCCTTGCAGAAAGGGAAGGATTCATATCAGACAACTCCATGAGCTCACCTTTTCAGTAGAGGTTTTCTTCTTTGTGTTTGTGTGTGTGTATGAGTATCTGTTATGTAGCATAAAAGATCAAGGCATTTCATAGATAGATCTTTCTTTAAAAGAGGAAAAACCTAAGATCTAAGAGGACCATTTTT
>QWTY01044859.1:0-11893 GCA_008033365.1 Pseudorectes ferrugineus
TATTCTTGTCTAGTCTCTGTTTTTAGGTGGCCATCCCAGGCATCATATCCTCCCTCAACACCCTGTCAGGTGGATTGGCTTGATGTCCATGGCATTTCTTTAAAAAGGAAAAGACAAGTGTAAGAAAGAGCAAAGTGGGAAATACCAAACCCCAGCACTGGTGGCAGCTCATTAAAAACACACAGCTCCCAACGAGAATTTCAAGCTGATGGCTTGATGCTTATTTACTTGAAATTGCATGCTGAGAGCTGCTGGAAATGAGATAATTCTACTTGTTTAATGTGAATTTTCATAGTACTTGGTTAAATTTGTAACACAGGGATATCCTTTATTTTTCATCCATGAGGTGGCTCCATTTGGGCCTTCAACTGGGAAGCTGTAGTGAAGCCCTGGCTTCACTAGGCCTAGCAGAGGGGCATTCATCCCCTTGAGAAGTTATCCATGGCAAGCTCCTCCATTGGAATAGAATTGTGAGTTCAAAAATGTACAAATGTGATTTGTGTAAAGTGGGTATGAATACAGACAAAAATTTGGCTTGAGAATGAACTCAGGAAAGCAGACTGTGTGCATGGACTAGAAGTACTGTGTATGTGTGCTGCTGGAAATCAGCAATACTGTTTATTTCTCATAATTTTGACAGACTGGGAAATCAGAACAGCCCAAGAAGGAGGAGGATTCCTCTGGCTGAGATAAAAGAGTTAACAATCTGTTTAAGCAGAGACAGCAGAAATGACACCTGAGTCTTCCTGGCACCTCAGCTGTGAAAAACCCTGCAGCATCAGGACAATGCTGAGCAAGTGTTTTCTTCAAAGGACTCCCAGGAGTGGAGAGATGAATAACTTTCCTGATGAATTGATCCATGACAAGATAATACCTTCCGTGGAGGACTCTCTTCATCTTTCTATCAGTGAGCATTGACCTTTCTGCATCGAATTAGCAAATGCTAATTTGCTAACCTGCAAACTGATCTGGGGCTGATAACAATGTCTCCAGCCCAATGGTGAGTCCCACGGGGTGGGGAGATGCCCTTCCTTCTGTCCTCTCCCTGGTCTGCCAGCTGGAAGCGTATCTCAGCAAGCTCAGGTATAGGTCCTGGATGATGTCTCCTTCTTAGAAACATATTTCAAACTGTGATAGGACAAGAGTATTATAGCAGATAAGAGGTAACCGTTGGGCAAGTTATTAATTCCTGCCATTCCAGGCTATTTGCATATGAATGCAAGGAAAGGCAAGTGCTCATTGTCAAGGGGAGTGTGCATTAGAAGGGCCTGAATGAAAGACTTAGCATTGCTCATTATTAGTAAGGTCCAGCCTGTCATCCATCTTGTGTGCCTGGGACCTGTTTCGAAATCCCAGGAAAGGATGATAAGTGCCTGAAGGTGTTTCTGAATGAGCAGGTCCATTGCAAGGGCTCAATTGAGAGCAAGAAGGAAAGGCAGGAGATGGTGGTCAAGAGTAAGTCCAGTGCAGCACTTCTTGTCTTCTTGTGAGCAGGCTGGAGATTCATAGCAGCTCCAGAGATCCCACCTTTGAGTCTGAAGATAATTTCTACTGCAGGTGGAACTCCTAGTGAAGGGTAACAGAGGTTTTTGTGACAATGCAAGGAAAACCCTTGGAAATGCTTCATTAATTCTATCTGAACCACGTGTTTATTAAAGACATACCAAAGGAGCAGAGGAGTATTTGGGAATGCATGTGCCTTGGGTTTGGTTAGGATTTGGGTTTGTAAATTCTGCCAGGTGTTTCAGAGTGTAAAATATTTAGTATTTAGAAACTGACAGCTGTATTTTTCACCAGGTTTTTGAAGGAAAGGAAGTTGAGGCCCTTGGTGTGGGTACCTATATTTACATATCTTTATATTGTTTTTTGGAGGGGTTGTCTACAAACTTTGATGTCATCTGGGGGTGATTTTATGATTATACTCTATTCTCTAATCGTCTGCTCTACACCCAGAAACGGTTGCTGTAGCTTTAAGGTGGGTCCGGGGACGGAGGTTGAGCCTTGAGGCTCTGGGGCAAGGGTTTTTTGAAAGCGTCACTCCCGGGCATGCTGGGTGTGGTGGGGACTGGTGTTACTTTGTTGCTTAGCTAGCTTGGTTTTTTGTTAGCTCAGGCAAGAAGTATTTTTTTGTTCTTTTCCCTGGCCATGGAGGCTGCAACAGCAATTCTTCGGCGGCCTTTGTTATTTTTCCTTGAACCGTTCGGTTTGGTTTTGGTTTGAGATCAGAGAGTCGATGGAAGAAGCATAGGCCGTGGACCGGCGGGGAGCCGAGGAGCTGCTCTGCCCGGCCCGACCTCGGAAAAGCCGACGCAGCCGAAGAAAGGACCCTAAATCCACCAGCTTCATCTGCTGTGAAGAGGAGACCAACAACAAAGATTCACCAGGTTCCCATCAGGTTTTTCCCCAAGCTGCTGCGTGAACTTTTTTTCCTTCCCCAAGACAAAAGCTGGCGCCATTTTGTTCTTCCCTGCCACGTGGCCAGCCGTTATTTTTATCTTCCCTGGCAGTTTAGGGTTTTTTATTGTTCTGGTGTGAGTGTGTGTGTGTGTGTGTGTGTGTGGGGTAAAGTTCTGCCAATTCACTATCTAGCATTTATTCTTCTTTTTCCCGTGCCATGTGGGCACTTTGCTGGTCAATAAACAATTGGGTTTTTTCACTTTCATCCACTACTACTTATTTCTTATCCATGGGAAGGGATTGCTGAAACCCTTTTCTTTAGAGAAAACACGCATTCCAGAGCATTTTCTCTTAAACTTGTCTCTAAACGGAGGCAGATCTATGTCTAGAAGTCTCAAAAATAACCCTTTCTGACAAGTTTTGTAGAA
This sequence comes from Pseudorectes ferrugineus, assembly GCA_008033365.1. NCBI lineage: Eukaryota > Metazoa > Chordata > Aves > Passeriformes > Pseudorectes > Pseudorectes ferrugineus. The sequence goes on from QWTY01044859.1 coordinate 2,826, forward strand.
GCCAGGCTGAGAACAGAGTGACTTTCCTACAGCCTCAGTCTTTAGAACATCCACTGAGTAGCTTAACTACAGGATGCAACCCTAGGAAAGCAGCCTTCCTTTTGAGTCCTCCTCTTGTAAAGCTCACTTGTCCCTGACTGAAATGCAGGAGATGTTACACAGAGTGTGTAATAATTTCATGGGGCAGACTGAACTGGTGAGAGCTTCAAGAAAAGTTCAAGCAAACTCATTGTTGAACCAAGGGGCAGGAGAGAGTGGAACACTCATTGCTTATTACATCCCACAGACAAGGCTTCATCAATACTGCTGGACAAAACCAGGTCAGGCTTTACTCTCCATAGACTGCACACAGCATTCATGTCCTGTCCTAGTAAAGGAAAGAACTTTCTGAAATAGCAAACCATGGAGAATTTTAGGAGGATGGGAGAGCCTGGGGATGTTTTGCTGCTTCATGCTAGGTGTGCTGTCTCTGCCTTAGCTGGTCCAGCTACAGTGGGCACTCACTGTGGAAGTGGAAGAGTGTTTTCAGTGACACAGGAGGATCTCTGAGTGTGGAGAAGCTTATATGCCCTTGATGACTGGATGTCTCAGAACACAGCATGTGGACATGTATTTACTGAACAAGGTGTGTTTCTTCAATAGCTTTGCTAAGCAGAGACAGGGAAAGCACAACTGTTTGAGAGGAGTTACTATATTCTCTAGAGCTTAGGCTACATTTTGGTCGGCTTTCCTAGGAGCCCTGTGTAGCTTTTACCACTGCTTTTATTCTTTTATCCTATTATGCATGCGTGTACATGTCTATTTTTTTCTTATACAATTTTTGGCTTATTCTTATATTTTTCTAATGTGCTTCCTGCACACCTCTGGAGCGTAAACATGGGGTCTTTCTGTCTCTCACTTTCCCTTTTTGCTCTCCTCCTTTTCCCAGGTCAGGTTGTTCATCTGTGAGATCTCACTTGCCATCGATGCTAATTGCTCATCAGGTGATGATTTTACTGTCATATCTCTTTTCTTATTCCTTCCCCTTTTTGGAGACAATAAGTTGTCAATAGGAGTCATGCTAAAGTTGAGGTGTTTGCATCTGATATCTTCTGTGTCTTGGCAACTGGGTTTTTTTGGCTTGTCAACAGCTTAGTGGCTTGCATGAAACTATGCTCATACGAAATTTAAACCAGCGTTTTAAATGGTGTCTCCATCCTGGGTGTAGTTTCCAGTCACTGACAGTGCCAAACAAAATATTTGTTATTTCACAGAATCACAGAATGGTTTGGTTGGAAGGAACCTTAGAGATCATCTCCTTTCAACCCCCTGCTATGGGAAGGGGCACCTTCCAGCAGACCAGGTTGCTCAGAGCTCCATCCAACCTGGCCTTGAACACCTCTACAGATGGGGCATCCACAACTTCTCTGGGCAACCTGTTCCATTGCCTACCCACCCTCATAGTGAATAATTTTTTTTCTAATATCCAATCTAACCCTGCCCTCTGTAAGTTTGAAGCCAGTTCTCCTCATCCTGTCACTCCATGACTTTGTCAAAAGTCCCTCTCCAGCCTTCTTGGAGCCCCTTTAGTTAGTGGTAGGCTGCAATGAGGTCTCCCTGGAGCCTTCTCTTCCCCAGGCTGAACAACCCCAAATCTCAAACCCTGTCTTTGTAGGACAGGTGCTCCAGCACACTGCATTTAATGTACATTTGAATTTAATCTTTTTATTCTCTCACTTTTTGCCAGGCCAACCATAATCAGCTTTCTCTTGTTATACTCAAAGGATGGAGTCAGTGCTGATACCTAGCAGGAGAATAATAGGAAGAGAATAATAACCCAGTTATTGTGTTACGTACCTAAATATTATTATTTGACCATGATGCCTACTGTGTATCCCATTTCTGCTTCATGAAGACCTTGCTTTCCTTTGCTGAGACAGTGCTGCCTGTATCTCTGCTTTGCCAAGTCCATCTGTCTAGGTACTGCAACATGGTGAGATGCTGGGTCCAGGCTCTGTCCCCAGCCCCACTGTACCAGCATGGTGGCAGCCCAACCTTGGTGGCATCTCATCAGGGCAGCCTGGCAGAGAGTGACAGGGATTGCACGCATGATTTTAACACTTTCTCTTAAACATATATGTATGTACATACATATATGTAGCCAAGAAGGAAAACGTATTAATAAAAACACAGGGTGTAACCTTGCTGCCAGGATGGCCAACAATATCCTGGGGTGTATTGGGAAGAGTGTGACTAGTAGGTCCACGAAGAAGATCCTCCCCCTCTACTTGGCCTTAATAAGGCCACATTCTGGGCTCCTCAGTAGAAAAGAGACAAGGAGCTACTGGAGATGTTCCAGCAGATGTCACAAAGATGATTAGGGATCTGGATCTCCTCTTACGAAGAGAGACTGTGAGAGCTGGGCTTGTTTAGTCCGGAGAAGAGAAGACTTAGAGGGAGCCTCCTCAATACGGACAAATATCTCTGTGCCAAGAGGAGGGTGCCAGACTCTTTTCAATGGTTCCCAACAACAGGACAAGGAGCAATGGCCATAAATTAAACCACAAGAAGTTCCGGCTTAACATGAAGAACTCCTTTACACTGAGGGTAGCAGAGCACTGGAACAGGCTGCCCAGGGTGGTCATGGAGTCTCCCTCTCTGGAGATATTCCAAACCCACCTGGATGTGTTCCTTTGTCACCTGCTCTAGGTAACCCTGCCTTGATGGGGTGATTGGACTGGGTGATCTTCAGAGGTCCCTTCCAACCCTAACAATTCTGTGATATATGTAGAAACATATAGATACACATAGATATAAATGACAGATAGATACATAGATAAATAGAAATATATGGCTGTCTTCCCCATATATAGATATATGTATACATAATACATACACTCTATATAAAATACATATATAACCCTATATATAAAAATTTCTCTCTATGTATAATGGGGAGTTATATATTTATAGAGGGCTGTATATGTATATATACATCTATGTATATGTGTATATATATGTGTGTGTATATATACACATATGTGCATATGTAACCAAGTGGTTTCCTGAAAGGAGGTTGTAGCCAGGTGAGGGTTGACCTCTTTCTAGTCTTAAGGTTCATGTTGGACATCAGGAAGTTTCTTCACAGAAGAGCTGATTAGACAGTGGAATGAGCTGCCCAGGGAGGTGGTGGAGTCACTCTTCCTGGAGGTGTTTAAGGAAAGACTAGATGTGCCCTGGTCTAGTTGATATGATGGTGTTAAGTCGAAGGTTGGACTTGATGATCTCAGAGGTCTTTTCCAACCTAATTGAATCTGTGATTCTGTGATATATGTATATATATGTATATGTATGACTGCATATATAAATATATATATATACATGTATATATGTATATGTAGACACATAACTACATATATATACATACATATAAATATATATATGTATGCGTATATATGTATAGGAGCATACACCCCTCCAGTAAATAAATATACCGCGGTGGATGGCCCTGTGGAGAAATTCCCATACGCGCACCCACAGTATCTGTTTCTACCCCTCTTCTCAAAGCTCCCCTCCCGGCCTTCCTCCTCCTCCTCCTTTGTCTGCTCCTCAGTCTCCTCCTCCCGCAGCTCCCCCGCCCCGCCCCAGCGCGGCCGGGCAGCCGAACGCCGAGGGGCTTTATGTCCTTGCGCGGCCGCCGTACCGCCCGCTGGGGCAGGGTGGTGGTCGCCATAGCGACACGGCCTAGGCTGGGGGTGGCCTCGCTCCGTCCTGGCGGCGGGCGGGGCGGTGGTGAGGGACAGCTCGGGCCAGCGGGAATGAACCATGGCCTCCGTGAAGGTGGCCGTGCGAGTGCGGCCAATGAACCGCAGGTGAGTGAGGTGCCGCCCCGGCCTTCTCCGCTCCGGAGCCGGTGTCGCTCACAAGGGGTGCGAGGAACGCCGTGTCCCGGCTCTGCGGGCGGTGACAGCCACTGCGGAGGCGGAGGGGGAGCTCTGCCGGGAATTCAGGGGATTCCGGCTCTCGGCTGAGCCGCTCTGCCCGGCAGGAGCGACTGCTGGGAGCGCTTCTCCTCCCTGGCAAGTTGGGAAGTGGCTCCCCGGTGGAGCCTAGAGGAGCGAGGCTTTGCCTGGGAAGTTCACTCTGTCATGGTCTGAAGCATTGCTTTGTCTGGTCCTTCTGTAATGACGGAAAAGTTACTCTGGTGAAGATAGAAAAACTCTTTGAGAGGAAGGACCTGCCAAGGATGTATAGTCAGGCTTCTAAAATGTGAAAGAAACCTACTTTATCTGGAAACAGTAGCCTTTTCTACCCATTTGAGAGAGAGAGATTGGTGTCTAGTTCTTTTGGAGCCATTATGGTTAAAGGTTATCAGCTTAAGCTCAAAGTATATATATATATATATAATGTATATATATGTGTATATATATATATGTAAAGTATATATATATGTATGTATGTATATATAAACCAGGCAGTCTGCTGCATTTACTGTTTGGTCATCACCCACTTCCTGAGATGTGTCTGGGAAATAAACACTGTTTTCTTCCATGAAATATGTGCATAATATGCACGATAGTTAATGGTCTAATTTAAGAAGCATATGTGGAACACTATCCAATTCTACTGGCAGTGCTCTTCCTCTTCCCTTGTTCTGAAGAGATGTAGCCAGTTCAAAAGAAAAGTGGTTTAAAGCACAGGCAGCCCATCAGACTCCCACTGTTCCTCTCACTTCATCTGATTCAGGTGTTTAAAACATATGATTTGCCACATTCTGAAAGTCACTCAATATCTTGTTGTTTTCAGTGAGGGAAAGACAAACCTTATGAAAATAAAGCTGATGAAGGTAGGAGGGGGAAAATATTGCAGGTTGGTTTTGAATAATTTAGGCAGATGGAGCTGAGTGGTTGGAGGTCAGGGTTGGTGAATAATCTTGTCACACCCTCTTGCTTCCCCCTGCCCTCTCCCCTGGGTCTAACCATATGGTTCTTAAAAAATTTAAAAATTATTCTGTATATACACTCCACTTTTCCTTCAAGAATCTCTGACAACAGGTAGCATAGGTCTTTAGGGTAATAATAAGACTTTTTATGTGCAATGTTTTGGTGGCATGGGGAAGTTTTGCAGGAGGACTGTACCTGCGATCTACTAAGAGACAAAAGAGAGACGGAAATGGAAAGCACATGGCAGAAGAGAAGGCTGGTAATTGTGATAGGCAGTGGAAACACAGACTTGTAACCTGTGAGTGGAAGTTTGCAAGTGTTGTGGTAAAGGAATATCAGACAAGGACTCTGGACCTGGTATCTCTTATTGCATGTGTGAGGATAACTTGGATGGGGCTGGATCTGAGCCTACCAAGAAAATGGTTTGTGATACAATGGAAAAAGGCAAACCTAAGAGCAGGGCAGACAGAGGCCTGGTGTGGTCCAAGGGGCAAGCCGAGAAAATCGTCTTTGTCGCAGCTATGTGGCAACAAGCAGGCTTACTCTGAAAACTGGTGTCTGACCATGCAAACTGTGAAGAGCCTACCAGCTGAAGTTGCTAAAACCTTGGAGTTTATGGGATGATGTTAGATGTTTATGAAACATTATAAGGAAGCTGAATTTAGTGTCATGGGATGTTGCTTTTAAGTTGATTTTTTTCAGAGGCACAGCTAGTGTTTGGTGTGGGACCCAGCACTGGGGTCAGTGGTGTTCCTCCCTATCAGTCACTGCTGGACTCATGCTGTGTTTTGTAAAACTGAGATCCTAAGCCTGAGAGGAAAGGCATGGTGACCTGTAAGCCAGGAGCAGTAATCATATTTTTCTTAGTGGTTTCTCAGAATTCTTAGGGTTGGAAGTGACCCCTGGAGATCATCCAGTCCAGCCCCCCTGCTAAGGCAGGAGCACCTTGGCAAGTGTTCCCTTGCACATGTCTTCTCTCAGCTGTGGTCCCTTTGCGTTTTTGGGTCCCTGAAGAATTTTACAGAGGAAAGGCCTTTCTGCCTATTCAAAGGAACTTTACAACCAACTGTTCATTCTCCAGCACTTAATTTCAAAATCCTTAACATGATACTGTATGGAGTTTAATTTAATTTAGTTAAATTTGCTTTGGTTTGTTTGAAGTTTAATAATATAATGCAGCTTATTTCATGAGTCATTTTTAATTAGAGAGGACACAGTTGATGAATGGTTATAGGAAGACTCCTGCATTACGGAGCAGTTGCACTGTGTGGTGTCATAGCACTACTAGTTGTGTAATAAGTCATGAACATGGATTTTGGAATGAAACGTGATGGGGAGAGGGTTGTTGTTTAAGGATTACTTACTGTTCTATTGCTTAGATAACAAACTTTAGTTTTTGTTTTTTTTTTCTTCTTCTGTGATTTATTTTTAGTCTTGTTCTCTGACTTGACCTGGAAAGAATTTGTTCATTTCAGTGGTGGTGTTGAAGTCCTTACCCGTTCTTCTTGGAGGAACATCCCAAATTGTGTTACATAGATGTTACACTGAAACCTTTTGACTCTATCTCTGCATAATGTAGTAAGAGTATGTCTAATGGCTTTACAGTTACTGCTTTGAAAACAGTTGTAGCATGAGCTTAGAAAGTTCAGTTACTCGGTGAGTCTCCATCTGTCATTTGGTTTCCCTCATTCAACACTGAATTGCCACGACAGCCTTTCAGTCTGTGCTTATAGCTGTAAGTTTCTGTAAGGGCAGCAAAAAACCTGCCAGCTGGCAGAAGCCTTGGTTTTTGTCACTGGATAGAAATCTGCAGGGAGGTGAGCTTGGATGTTTAATGTATTTTGCTTTGGCAAGGTAATGGGTTTGGACACCATGATTTCTAAGGTTCATTTTCCAACACAGTCACTAGAAGCATTCATAAGATGGGATTGCAGAGAAGTGTAATCAGATTTGAGGCACTATTTGCTCACATACTGAAGAGATGACTTTGGGTGACTGGTTACTAGTCACTGTCTTCTGCATAGTGTGATATCTCGGATGCTGTTAAGCCTCACCTAATTCTGGCTCTCTAATTTGTATTATGCATTGCATCTGCACAGTTCAAATAAATGCACTGCTTTATGTTCATCTGTTCAGACTCTTTAAAGAAGAAAGAGAGAGTTGTATTTTCTTGCTTCCATTTCGTGTCACATTTCTTCTTTATGCAAACTAGAATTGAAGTAGTGTTCCAGGAAGCCACTTTTATACTTTTGTCAGTGTCTTGGTTTGAGACAATTTAAAGGAGAACATGCTGGAATGAGTTACCTCCTTTAGGATTCCAATAATCCCTTTCCACCAATAATAAATTAATTCTAATAGAGGAAAGTTAAAAAAACCACGGTTTATTAACAAACAGGATGCCAATAGGTAGGAAAAAAAAGTAAATAACTACTAGATACCAAACTGCTAGACCTCACCACCCCACTGGAACAAACAGACAATATGGCGCCAGGAAAGGCAGGAGCTTCATGGCGCAGTCCGAGCAGCAGACGAAGGGCCGATGGCTCTTCCCTCCTTCCCACGGCAAGGCAGAGGATAGTGGGCACGGCAGGCGAGGCAGCTGGACTCGGGGCACTCAGTGTCTTTTTTCTTCCCGGCTGGACGCGGTTAATGGCAGCTTGGGCTGGAGTCGCTGCGCTCCACTTAGGGCGTGGTGCCTCCGGCTCTCGGACAGGGAACTGCGGAATTCGCCCTCAAGGCAGCCCAAAGATCGCCAGCGCAGCTTTTCCAAGCCGAGGAAAAAAAAAAAAGAAATAAAAAAACCTTTGCCTGAGCAAAGATCGAACCGCCCACGAAGCAAACACCACGCCGTGCACAGCCGCGATAAGAGCCTGGGCGGGCAGCTTTTAAAAAACTCCTGTTCCAAAAGCCAACTTCCTAGCCCCTCCTCCCCAAGACTCCTGGCTGCAGGGTCTTAAAGATACAGTAACATTTTTTGGGCTCCGATGATTACGGGATACATTATCATTCTGAATCACCCCAAGACAGTCAGTTAAATAAAACCATCTAAAATATGCCGAATAAGAAAAAATGTTTTGATACTTATTAGAGGAAATATCAACTTGATTCTTCCAAATACTGTCACTAATTCTTGTGGCTCTCAATTTCTTACACCTGATAGCTCTGTTCTGTTTGGCTTTTAATTAATGAAGTAATAGAGGGATGCAAGCTTTTTCAGATTTTTAACCCTTTTAGTCTATTTCTTGTATTTGCATAAACTAATTATTGTATTTAACTGGCTGAACAAACTAAATGAGGATCATGTGCTGTCTTTACCTGCAAAGATGCAGATGACATCAGAACATGGGTTTGCACTGCAGTAAGTTCTTCCCTTTGCTTACCCAATGCTCTTGGCGTTTTTAGATGTTCATTTAAATGAGTTGCCTAGACTTTTTCATGGCTCTCTTCTTACTGCCAATATAATGAAATAGAAATTCTAATTTGATTTCGTGTTTAATGATCTGTTTTTTTTCTCCTGCACGCACACACTCCTTGGATTTGCTCTCCAAACAGAAGTGACGGATGGGGATGGCTGAAGTACCTGTCAGACACTGTAGTGCTCTATGTGGTTATGCAGCCATTCAGAATTATGGCATGAAGATTAAAAGCTTTTCTATTTGATCGTGGGGAGACAGAGAAAATATGTTCTATTGCTTAGAGACAGCTTTTGTGTGACTCTGGGATTTGTTTGGATTACGATCTGATACTTTAATCCACAAATACAGTCTGTGTGATTATTCATTAGATGTAGGGTTACCAAGGCCCTCTTGGGTAATCTCTTGGTTATGCCTGTAAGTCTAAGCAACTCCTCTGCATGCAGAGCTGGAGGCAGAGTACTTTGGGAAATTTAGGACCAATATCTTATATTTAAAAATAACTGCTTGTACAATCCAGGCTGTAGTATCAATAGCAGAGTTTTCAATGGCTCAAATTAACAGAGCAATGCAAAGGACAGAGATATAAAAGAAGCTGTTTTGTTTTACAAGGAACTTGTGACTGGAGTGTTTTTGTAGCAGGAAAAAGAGATAAACAAGTAAACAGTGAAGAGCCAGCTGAATTCTTAATTTCCATTCTAAATGTTTATGTCAGGAAAATCCACAAATGCCA
>QWTY01044866.1:0-11119 GCA_008033365.1 Pseudorectes ferrugineus
GGATGGGGACTCCAAACCTCCCTTCCAAATCCTGAAAACCCTTTCCAAGAAAAAAAATCTTCCTGAAGAAGGAATTTGTGGGTGTTTGGTGTCCAGGCTCCCAGCACGGGCAGCTGAGGTAAATCCCAGCTCAGGGTAGGGGTGTGAAGGAGTCCCAGTGTCTGACTCGAATCCCTCACAGCGTTTTCCGGAGTTCTTAGAAGTGCTCACGCACAACTCAAGGAGTTCATTAAGTCTCCAGCCTCTCTGTCTGCTTTTAATCTTGGCACATAAACTATTCAATTTCCTGGGTAATTCCAGCTTTATTAGTGCCAGTTCTAGCAAGGACACTCTGCTGGGCAGTGAAGGTTTAAATCCTGCAGCTCAGAGCTGCCCCAGGGACTCCAGAGGGACAGAAACAATTCCTGGGACTTTTCCATATTCCCCATTGCAACATCCTGCCACAAAAAGTCAGTTCCTCCTTGCACAACGATCCTGCTGGGGCCTGAAAATTCCAGGTGTTACCACCACGGGAAAAAAAGAAACGCAGAATTTCTAACTGGGCTTCCCGTCTTTCCAAGCACGTGGGAATGTTCACGTGTTGATGCCCCCCCAGATTAAAAGCATGCTGGAAACAAAGGATTTCCCCCCAAGTTAAAGGATTCTCCGCGAGAACGGGGTCTGGACTTACCGAGATCAGTGGGAAGAGCAAACCAAGAGGAGCCGTGTGAGGAGCGCTGGGGTTGGGAGCATTTTTATATTCCCGTTGTGGAAGTCGGAGCAGTTCTCCGTGAGCTTCCCTTAGTCACGGGACAAATTTGGGAAGTACATCAGCAGGCCAATTGCTATAATTGTTTTCCTCCGCATTTAGGACAATTTTGGAATTCCTGGGGTTGGGCACTGTGATTACAGCCTGGGAGATTCTTTCATCTTGAGACTTTCGAGGACAAAGGGATTTCTGGGAAAGCACCCCAAGGACAGCTGGGAATGGGACTGGAGGCTACACAGAACAGTTCCAGCCACAATTCCTGGCCAGCCGGGAGTCCATGGATTGGTTCTTTACCTTGTGGCCCCACAAGGGAGGTGGACACTGCACATTTTGGGGTGACGTAAAACACCGGGGGAGTGGAGGAGAATTCCCTCGAGTGCTCCAGGATTTCCGTCACAATTAATGACAGGCGTTCCATTGATTCTTTTAGGTTCTTCTCCTGCCTATAATTTGTCCTCTGAGAGGTGCGGGCCAAGGCATGGGATCAATTAAAGCAGCATCTGAGAAATGTGGTTAATTTTTATGGTGTGGCGTTTTTTTTTTTTTTTGCTTTTTTTTTCCAGATGAAATTATTGGAAAAACCCGCCCGAGTCAGTGTCTCGTGATATCGTTCACGTGTCTGATATTTATAGGATTTATATATGGGATACCTGGGCGTGAGCTGGCGGTGTGAGCTCAGCCCGGAATCCGTCCCTGTCCCGGGATGCATCCAAAGGAACGTGGGCAGGAGGGTGAGGAAGGGGATTCTCTCCCTCTGCTCTCTCTGGTGAGATCCCACCAGGAATATTGGGTCCAGTTCTGGTGTCCCCAAGATTAAAGGGATGTGGAATTGTTGGAGCAAGTCCAGAGGAGCCACGAGGTTGATAAAGGGACTGAACCCCCTTCCCTATGGAGACAGGCTGGGAGAGCTGGGAATGTTCAGTCTTTGGAGACCTCAGAGCCCCTTCCAGGATCTCATGGGGCTCTGGGGAAGCTGGAGAGGGAATTTTCCTCAGGAACTGCAGGGACAGGACACAGGGAATGGGGTCAGAGTGACAGAGGGGGAATTGAGGTTGGATATTGGGAAGGAATTACTCCCTGGGAAGGTGGGGAGGCCCTGGCAGGGGTTATTCCACGGATTCTCCATCCCTGGAAGTGTCCAAGGCCAGGTTGGAACAGCCTGGGACAGTGGAAGGTGTCCCTGCCCATGGCAGGGGGTGGAATCAGGAGATCTTTAAGGTCCTTCCAACTCAACCCATTCCATGATTCCATACGCGTCATAGTGAGCCAAGGATCTTCTCTTTTGTCTTAAAAAACTCTCGGGGTCCTCCTCAGCTTTAGTGATGAGATCCAGGTCTCAGAATGGACAGGGGAATTCACAGGAGTTAAAATTATAAAATTATTTTGCTGTGCAGCCCCTGCCTTTGACGGAGAGCACAAAGGGTTGGACGTTCCCCCTCGGGAGGGATTTTCCTGAGGCAGAAAAGCCGGAATCACTCCCTGATCTGCTGTGGTGGCATTTTCCAGCGAGGTGCAGCTGGATCTGTGTCAGTCTGCTCTGGGGGATATCCAGGAATTAATTTAAATAAAGAAAAAACCTTCCTTAGCCCCGGGGTTCCCTTCCCCATTCCGGTTATGATACACGAGGCGCCTTTCAGCAACAAACTGGGAGGATTTAAATAATCCAAGCATTGCCAAAGGAACTTTTAATGACTGTTTTGGGAGGACATTGATACCATAAATTCTGTTGAGGCTCAGCACTTCCCCAATGTCTGTTATTATCCTCATTTAATATGCAAATGAGGCTTGGCTCACTGCAGGGAAGGTCATACAGGGAGGTATTTGCTGAATTTAAAAAAAGCCTCTTGATTTGTGCTGGGAAGCCACAGGTGAGGCTGAAAATCAGCATTAATAAGATTTGCTGTAAAATAATATTATAATTTTAACTCCTATTAATTCCCTTCTCCATTCTGATATCTGGATTTCATCACTAAAGCTGAGGAGGAGACAAAAAGTTTTTTAAGACAAAAAAAAATTGTGGTTTTTTTTGTGTTGTCAGGTTGAGCTGAGAACAGATTAATGATCCCTGATGGAGAGGAAACCAATTACTTTAATTGAAGTTGTGACGTGCGCAAATAAATTTAATTTTGTTGCTGTTTACATTGGTCAGATCATTTCTGAGTGACCAAAGCACCTCCCAAAGAGCTGAGGGGCACTGAAAGGCCAGGAATTGTCCTGGGAAATTCAGCAAGTGCAGGACATTTTCCAAAGTTCCTTCCCTGCTCCAAATTAATGCAAAATTTGGATGTCCCAAATCCTGAAAATTCGAAATGGAGCTGGAGAAATGGGAATTCACTTCTGTGCCTACAAACACAGGGAAGAACTCAAGACAGGGTTCGGTCATTAGGTGGAAACCTAATTTATAGAACCTCTTATTAATTAGAGAAAGATGGAGTCAAATTCCTAGGGAATAATAAATTGAGGTATTTAATGAAGGGCTCTGATTCATGGGAACAGGTTAAAACCTGTTCATCCCCAGGAAACTTCAGTGCTTTTCACCATCTTCATTTGCTAAAGGATTTTTTCTATTTTATTCCTTTATTTGATGGATTTTTCCAGCTGTTCTGGGGTGGGATTTAGGCCAGAACTAACACAAATATTTCAAAATTTTGTGTTAAAAAGGGCTTCTAAAAAATTTAACTAAATGTGTTTTTTCTCTACAGATGGAGGTTTCTATTTTGTCTTTTATTTTATCATTGCAGAGTAATTTCATCTTCTATCCTGTCAGTAATAAGATTATGCAGAAATAAAACAAATAATTCTAACTACTCACAAATAGGGAATATTTGTGTTTGTGTTTGCACATAAAAACCACTTAATTACTGAATTTCTTGAGCTATGATCCACTTTTCCCTATTTTTTTCTGAAACCCTGCTGTGACTGAAATGAGCGCCTCTTTTAAATTTTTTTTTTCTGTGTGTCTAGTAAATAACTAGCAAAGTCCAACGTAATATTAAAAAGAACATTAAAATATAACCGAAGGCAGCAGTGTGATGCAAGATCTTTTAATGAGAGTAAGAAGAAGTTACAGCTTGTAGTAGCACAGGAGTAGCCAGAGGTTCACACAATCGTACGCTGAGGAGTTGCTACACCTCACAGCAGAGGTTTGGCGCGTAAAGTTGGTGTTGGAGAGGAACGGGGCTGTCAGCACAGCCAGACCAGGCTCCTACGCCTCCTGCTGTGAAGTTACACCTCAGAACACACCACAATTTCATCCCGAAAGACTGAGAAGGAACAGCAAGAAAAGCGAATTATTCAAACTAACAGCAGGCATCGAAGAGATCCCAAAACCTCAGGACCCGTCCGCAGCCGCCGTCAGCGGAGCCGAGCGAGAGCAAAATTCATCCAGGAGCCTTCTACGCGGATTTTGGGGGTTATTCCTGCCTCGGGCTGGGTTTAGCACTGGTAGCAGGGGTAGCAGCTGCCGTAGGAGTATTTCTGGAAGTAGCGGGAGGAGCAGGGGGAGCAGTAGCGGGAGCTGAAGGTCGGGCAGCAGTCGCGGTAGCCACAGTACCGCCCGTAGTAGCCCTGGTAGCCACAGGGGCTGCCGCAGTCGTAGCTGCGGGAGGTGTACACGGTCCCGTAGCTGCAGGGGGAGTAGCAGGAATCCTCACACTGCCTCTGGTAGCAGAAGGTCATCTTGGAGCTGGAGGGAGGCGAGTCTGGAACGTGGCGGAAAAGAGGAATCAAAGAATCGCGGAACGGTTTGGGTTGGAAGGGAATTAAAGCTCATCTCGTTCCACCCCTGCCATGGGCAGGGACAGCTCCCACTACCCCAGGTTGCTCCAACCTGGCCTTGGACAATTCCATGGGGAATCCATGGAATATCCTGTTCCAGGGCCTCCGCACCCTCCCAGGGAACGATTCCTTCACTAACTCTAACCTAGACCTGCTCTCTGTCGGTTTGAAAGACAAAATCAGGTCTGTCCCAGAGATCCAGCAGGAATTTGCTGCTTCTAGGAAACCCCGTGTGAGCATGGAAAACGGGGAGAGGAGAGAAGGGTGAACACAGGAACCAGCTGAACCTCTCAATTCAAGGCCACCCTCTGTGGGAAGAACCTTTCCCTGATATCCAAACTAAACCTCCCTGACACAGCGAACTAATAGTAAATCCTGAAATAATTCATAACATCATCAAATAAAGTATTTTTCACAGCGCATGTCTAGATAAGCCAAATTTCTACATCTATATGGCATCTTAATATCCCATTTTTAACAAAAAAACTGAACTGCATGGCCATGAAATCACTTCTAAAATACAAAGTTTAACTTCCATCCCTACCCTGCTACAGCAAAACCAAGCACCAACCCAGCAGCAAAGCCCCTTAAGCCTGACTTACCACGCTGAGCGAGAGCTGAGGCTGAAGGTGCGAATGGAGAGCCTTGGATTTCTCGCCCTTTTATACATTTATCTGCCCCAGCCTCTGGTGCTTTAAACTCCTTTTCATCACATCCCAAACTCACCCTGTGCACGTCATTCCTGCAGCTGATGGAATTGTTTTCCTCGCTTTGGGATCGTTACTCAGTTCTTGGCTGCCAAAAGGATGACTTCGCGTTGCTCTTTTCTTTCATGTTCAGACTTCCTGGGTCAATTACATTTGGGGAATTAGGGTGGCGAAATCTGAGTTATAGCAGGAAAAGGAAGGAAGGATATTGAGAGCAGAATTAATGGATGCTCGCAATCCCAGTTTGGGATGAATGGACAAATGCCAATATATGAAACCTGCAATGACTCTGGGTTCATCTGAGGAAGAAAGAATTTCAATTATTTTTCAAAATGAAAATCCCTAGAAATAATTTATGGTTTGGGTTTATTTCAAAATCGCATTTTTAGGCCAGAATATTTATGTTATTTTTATTTATGTTTTTAAAAAATTATTATTAATTAATTCGACCAAACTTCAACAAAATCCTAAGTCGTAGAAAGAAGTGGGGATTCTTTTCCACGTAAGACTGGAAATACATTTGAATAAAACCAGACATCAATGACTTTATGAGAACCTTAAAGCAGCTAGAAATCCCCGACAAATCTAAATTATTTCAAGCAAAAATAATGATATTTGAAAACTCCAGGCTTGTTTTATGAAATCCACTTGCAATTGTCTGCAGAGCCAGCCCAAGTGAGGCAAATCTTGCTGGGTCCAAAAAGATCTGCTTAGCGTTTGTTTTCACTTAGATCAGAAAACAATTCGCTCAGGGGTTCCTGACAAGGACAAAGATAAAAATCCCAGGGATTTATCTCTGTAATAACTGCAGTTTTCCCAAGAAATCCCCCAAATTCTAAATATGGTTTAATGTAACTTCTTCTTAATATTGTTGAGGTGTTTAATTCACCCTAATGAAGGTGAATAATGCTGAGCCCCAGCCTGGGGTTCCCTGGTGACCTTCACCTTCAAACCCTGTTTTGCTGTTTACTCCCATCTCAAGGCAGGATAATGACAGGCAGCACGTCATGAGTTCTGGGCCTTTCTCTAAATTTGGAATATCAAAGCCTTCATTAAGACTTATTAAATATTTTCAGGCACAAAGAGATTTATTATTTCAATATTAACGCCACGTTGCAACGCCCCGCTGTTATGTAACACCCGCTCCAAAAACGTGGATTGGGGTGTCCTGTTCCCTGGCTTTATTAAAGTTGTGATTTATAGCTTCGGAATTGGGTCTCTGGGAGCTTTTTCCCCTCTAAAAATACAACCCGGACATACCATTTCAATGCTTACAGGCCAATTTTCTGGCTGAATCAATATCCCCTTGCACAGTGGCTGCAAATCAAAGAGCTGCTCGTTCCCCCCTTGGGATGTCACCGGAAATGTTGGGAGGGATTGGCAGGGACGTGCCAGTGTTCCGCGTGTTATTAAGAGTTATGAAACCCATGAAAAGCAGAGGTTGTGCTTCCCTTCCATGAGTATTCCAGAGGTGGGGGGGAAAAAAAGCACAACGAAGCACATTCGCAGCGAGGCTACTCTTCCAAACCTGCCGCGTTTGGAGTTCCGCAGGACTTTGCTGATTCCGAGGATTCGTCGCTGTCCCAAAGAGCAAATTCAGCACGATGATACCAAGGCTTAATTGCCCTGAGTGGTTTTGGGATGAAAGGGACCTGGCGGGTGGAGCCTCCCTGTCATGGTGCTGGACCCATAATCAGAAACCCCGGGGAGCAGCGGGATATCAATGAGGGAAGGAAAATTTCCACCTCACAGGCTGGAAATTGGAGCTGGCCCAGGGAGCAGACACGTGTTCCATGTGCGGGGCGGGACTGGGAGCTCCATAAAAACCCCGCATCCCTGCGGAGAAATCATTCCATTCTCCTGCCTTCTCCTCCTTGCAGACGAGGGTAAGTCGGGATAGGTCTGGGAAATTCGAGTGGATGATGAAGGGATGAATTTGATGCTGTTTCTGCTCCTTTTTTTTTTTTTTCCTGCTAATCTACAAGTGCTGCAGCTGAAGGGAATTAAGGTTGTAATTTAGGAGTTATTCCTATGCAAAACAGTCTTTCCTCCCTGGATTTTTGAGTGTTTGAAACAGTCTCAGTCCTGCATGGATCCCCTTTTCCCTTCAAGTCTTTGTCTCAGTGCAGCTCTGAAGGATTTTCCAGCCAATTCCCTGCCAGCCCTGCTTTGACACAGGGTCACGGCTCACAATCCCATTTTTCAGTGGGGCTGTGTGGGAAAGCTCGGGAAGGCAGCTCAGGGTGAAGGATTAGGGGGAAGAACTGGCACTAAATTTGGGATGGAACAATGGATGAGGGCAGTGGTTTTGCTGTGTCTCCCTTCCCTGCAGCGTTTACTCGGGATTTACTCGCTGTCAGAACAAACCTCACAGGCTTTTTCTCCCTTCCTGCCTTCCAGACTCACCTCCCTCCAGCTCCAAGATGACCTTCTACTACCAGAGGCAGTGTGAGGATTCCTGCTACTCCCCCTGCAGCTACGGGACCGTGTACACCTCCCGCAGCTATGACTGCGGCAGCCCCTGTGGCTACCAGGGCTACTACGGGCGGTACTGTGGCTACCGCGACTGCTGCCCCTCCTACAGCTCCCGCTACTGCTCCCCCTACTCCACCTGCTACACCCAGAGATACTCCTACGGCAGCTGCTACCCCTGCTAAATCCACAGGGATTTCATAGGACTGGGAATTAATGACGGAATTCACGGCTGCTGTTCCGGGGAGGCTTTGCCGGAGCTCCGAGTCCAGGACTGCGACGGGAAGATGCAGGGCTTGGGAGAGCTCGGGGTACCTGTAAAGCTTCTTCAGTGTTCTTCCAAAATGCTTTGTTTTCCTTTTTCTCTGCTGTGTTTATTACCCCTCGCTGGGTTTGGTGGTGTAAAGGAAATGGGGTTTAGTATTTGTTAACAAATAACTCAATTATAGCTCTTTCCCGGCTAAGTTTAACGAAACCTGGAGTGTGCCTGTCCTAGGGGTGCATTTCTGACTTAAATGCCGTTGAAACTGTGCTAAAGGAACTCTAAATCATCCAATCAGCTTCGTTTCATTGGACTGGAAGCAAGTGGAAAAGTCTGAAAACGGAAAATCGACAGCAAAAGTTGTACCAATGAAACCGGGAGATTTTCTGCACATATAAATTAATGTCATGCCCGTTCTTTCTGCTCTCTGTGCTATTTTAGGTTGTGAATGTGAGCTTTACTCTTATTAAAAATGTTACAGCATCATGAAATGGCCCTGGTTTGCTTTTTCTGCCTTGCATGGACACAGATTTTTGTCCCCAGCTTGATGTTTTATGGAGCCACAGCACCCTGTGGCTTTTGTGGAACTCCTGCTAAGCTCAGCTGAACCCGAGCACACACTTTGCAAACTGATAATGACTCAGTAGAATCTCAGAAAATGAATTCCAATTCCAGAATTTCCTAGGAAATATTTGGAAATATTCCTTTAAATTTGCTTTCACGTCCCAGTGCGTATGCAGACATTGGACAAGACAGCATCTGTAAATCACTAAGGCACAGACTGGCTACAAATTAATTAAATTTTGGGGGATAAGACAAGAAGTTGGGAGAAAACCCCTCTTTCTCCAGTGCTTCTGTGCTGGCAGTGTCTGGAATTTTTCCATCTTTCTGGATGGAGAAAAATGTTCTTTTCCAGAGCAGAAAATTTCACTTTCCCTTCACGTCATGAAGTGCTGGTCAGGACAGGTGAGTACAAGCGTTGCTCCCAGGCTCCATTGGAATGACAATGGAAGCGTGGAGTTCCACCACGTCCTTGGGATGAGGAGTGACTCAAATTATTCATGACCGAGGTACCTGAATGGCAGCAGCAACAACCTCGTAATAGCCCGGTGCTGTCTCAGAATCTGGGCACAAATGAGCTTTGAAAGCTCAATTAAACCCTCGAACCCTCATTGCGAGGGTAATTGCTGCCCGTTGAACACACAGAGGCAATCCCGGCATCCCAGAATCCCAGAACTGTGGGTTGGAAAGGACCTCTGGAGATCTCCCAGGGCACAGTCCCGCCAAGGGAGCAGAGCTGGATTGGGCTCAGCGCAAAATATGAATGTAAAATTCATCAAAAACCTTTCCCAGTAAAACTGGGGGTTGCATTTCCAGCAAATTTCAGGATGGAGCTTTCCCAAGGCTTTTGATGAATTTTGATTAATTTATCCATTCAGAAACACAGCTCAAGTTGCTGTTCAAGCTGTATCCTGACATTAAGGCCTCTAAATTTAGCTGCAACTGGTCATAATCTCAAACTTTTCTCTAATTAAATCTAATCAATAAAATCTGGGGAGTTATTGACGAAATCCTAAGTAAAAACTGGAAAGTTTCATGTGTCTCAGGATGCACAAGTAAAACCATGCGAGATTAAAATAAATTCTACTGTCTCAGCTCTACAGACTGATTTAGCTGCTTTAACAGTTAAAGAAAGAGTTAAAATTAATGGAATTTTAACATTTGTTTTGTTCACTCCAAGAAGTCTAACGATAAGACTAGAAATAAATCCAAATTTGGAGGATGAGGAGACAAAGCAGTTCATTGTTGGGTCTCCCGTGGCTGTTTGTGCAGAACCACGTTTGAATGAAAAGTTTGAAAGGTATAAAATAAATTCTGACTAAAGCAAACATCGAACTGCCTCAACTCGTACCTTTGAAGTGACTCTTTTTCAATAATGAAGCAGCTGAGAAGAGAATTAAGCTTTAAATAGACTAATAACAGCCTATAAATACATAAAATAGTTACGGGCGTATGAGAGCTGCTTTGAACTTCTAAAATTATCGACTGTGGAAAAAAGTGAAGACATTGTAATTTTTTTGTTGAAGGACCACAAAGGAATAAATAAATCAATTGATACTTTTCCCTTTAAACCTGTCCCTTGGAATAGGAATAATGACTCATTTCCATCCTTTGTGTGCTACAAGACAAAGGTGTCTGAGCTGCTGAACCTCTCACAAGCCCTGGTCATTCATCTGCCACCTGATGATAAATGCTGTGGCTTGAGATTCATCTGGGGA
This sequence comes from Pseudorectes ferrugineus, assembly GCA_008033365.1. Classification (NCBI taxonomy): domain Eukaryota; kingdom Metazoa; phylum Chordata; class Aves; order Passeriformes; genus Pseudorectes; species Pseudorectes ferrugineus. Next base: position 10,246 of record QWTY01044866.1, read on the forward strand.
AGAATTTCTTCCTGGAAAGGGTGGTCAGGACTGGAAGGGGCTGCCCAGGGAGGTTTGGAGTCCCCATCCCTGGAATTGTCCAAGGAACAACTGGATATGGCACCCAGTGCTTTGGGCGGGGTGAGAAGGTGGGGATCAGTCAAAGATTGGATGACGGTCTTGGAGGTCTTCCCAACCTTAATGATCCTGGGGTTCTGTGAACACATCCCAGCTCAACATGGAAAATCATGGAGCTCAGCACAGAAAACCAGAGGAGAAAACCCATAAAAACCAACCGAAAGCCAAGGAATTGTTCATGCAATGCAGATTCTTTATTGTGGATGAAAAAGGCCGTAGGCGGTGTCAGCAAGAGACAAACCAGCACAGCAACAGCGCATTGGAAACACAAAAGATCCTAAAGCAGCAGCAAGGCACAACCCAGGGCTCCACCCCAGAGGTTCCCCCTTTCCCAGGGCGGGTGGGGAGTCTCAGAGCTGGGCAGAGCAGGGCAGACGCTCACCCGAGGGTCAGCACAGCTTGGTGGGATCGCAGAGAGGGGGGAGCTGTTGGAGGCAGTGCTGGAAACCCCAAAGGCGCCGGCTGAGGGTCTGCAGGGTCACCCTGGCAGGTGATGGGGACCCTGCAGCTCCCGGGGCTGCTGGGCCACCCCTGAGCAGGGGCTGGAGCTTCATCCTGGCTCAGGTGGCAGAAGGCAGGAGGGGCTGGTGGTGGAGCCCGCAGGCAGAGGCAGCACTGAACTCCAGGGAGATTTGGGGTTTAGCAGGGCCCACAGCAGCCCCCGAGGGACCTGGAACCGCGGCCCCAGCCCCCACAGCCCCCATAACCTCCATAGCCTCCATAACCCCAACCACCCCCATAGCCCCCATAGCCCCCA
>QWTY01044869.1:0-29817 GCA_008033365.1 Pseudorectes ferrugineus
TGCAGCAAATGCTGATGTCGTGTTAACAGCACAACAAAAAGGAATTGATGATAAGTCTTGGAGTGTACGAAGTCTCCTGCTTCCCCTATTACTCACTGCATTGCCTGTGGTTTTGGGAGGTGTTGTGAGGTGCCAAGTCAGGTTGTTGAATTTGTAAGGAGCTTGATAAGTAAATGTGGGAAGTCTGGAGCTCTTTGACAACTCAGATTTTCTGTTTTCAGACACGTGGTTCTGTAAGGCCTCTCTGACATTGGTGAAGTTTTTTGCTCTCACACTATCTCTGTGTAGACATCTATCATTCCACCTAGTTTATAATTTTGTTTTGAGCACCCACCAGAATTTCTGAGGTCAGATTATTTCCTGTTTTCAAGTAATAATGTAAACTTCTTTGGTCTTCATTACTGGTAACCCCTTCAATGTAGTCAAAGGCACCTTCAGAAGAGGTGTCTGTTTTCTTCTGTTGGAACCTCCTCATCTCTCTGTGACAGAAGCAGCGCTGCAGAACAGGCTGAGAAGTGTGAGAAGCATCGTCCTGTTTGCTAAATCCAGGGTTAAAAATCCTTGTGATCTTACTCAGGGAATCACATGCCTTCCAGGGAATTGTCCTGGTGCTAAATGTATGGGTATAAAACCAAACTGAAAAAAACCCCAACCTCACCACTAGGAGACCATTTAAAAAACCTTTTCTTTCTCTGACTTGTTAGGATTGCCTTGAGGATTAGAACTATAAAATGTCCCAAAGCTTGACAAATAATTTATCTCTACTGGATAAGCAAAATGCTGGATTTGGGAGAGATGATGACTTTGTAGGAGCTGGATGTTTTAGCCACACTACAGGTGCTGCTTGGGTCTTGTGTATTTTGTAGGTCCTGTACCTGTCCCTGAGGGAGTCACTCCTGGCTAAACTCCCTGGTGCTTCATGGCTGCTCCCTAATTAGTTTCAATTAGGGACGAAAGGGAACGCTAATGAGTTGGTGAGGTGGTGTTCCCAGGTATGTGTGGTTGGTGTTTTGGAGTGCTTTAGAAACACTTGTCATTTTCCTTCAGCGCCTTTCCCAGAAGAGGCCTCCGGTTCAGCAGTGGGCTCGGAGTCTGCGCTGGCAGCCCCTGCCTCCGGCTGTCCCTGGGGAGGGAACACGATAGTGTATCATACCAGCTGGAATGTCTGGGGAATCACCCTTTGGTTGGGAGCTCTGGTTCGTGTTGTGCTTTCATGGATAATTTCATAACACAGCAGGAAAGCGGCTGGAGCTTGCATGGGCCGTGCTGTGGGAATGCACCTCGCGGTGGAGCTGCCTCTGGCCGCCCTGGAGCGGGGTCTCGCTGAAATGCTGTTCTCAGGCTGAATTCGGTTTTCTCTGCACCTTCTAGTCATGGTGTGTGCTAGGCAATTAGCTCTCTCACACATGGTACCTTACGTTGAAAATGATCTTGACAAAATTAAAATCACTTGGGAATTGCAAACTGCCCTTTTTTCTTTGACATTTCTGGTATTTTAGCAAAATCTGCACGTCACAGATGAACAGATGTCACTGTAGATGGGGAATACTGGACTTGTCTAGTAGTTGTCTGTTATTGTGACCAGTATTTTTAAGATACCAATTAGTAACCTAGATGAATTTAACTCATGTAATCTCCAAAAGGATTAAAAATAATGCTGTGGTAGTTCTGCAACTGTGTGAGTTTAAACTGCTGATGAGACAACTGCATGAATGTTGGCATTTCTTTTGTGAAAAATAAATCGAACATTTGCAATCTTATTTTGTTTCTTTAAAATATTTGTCCTGAGTGAAATGACATCCGTGTTTGTCTGTTAAGCAGCTGAAGTGCTGTGCTGTTTGTTTGGCTTTTAGTCAACACTCTTTCCAGGAAAAGGTGAAAGGACACAAACACCACAGACAAGTTTCGGTTGTAGCTCAGCGCATGTGAAGTGCACGTCTTAATCTAAAGTGAAGGCTCTTCTTAAAAACCTTCATCGAGGCTTAGTAGGAAGTCGAACTCAAATACTCAGGGCTGGTTGCTTTCAAACTCACTTGTGATATTACTCATGGAGCCCACAGAGCTTGTTCTGTGCTTGCGTGCTCCTGCTCATTGCAGGGGTGCTGGCACAGTTCTTTAGATGAGTTTGTTAATAGTCTTCCCAACTGATTTAGGGGGCCTTAAAGTGTGACAGTAGGTCCAGCACTAAACAACTGCCTGGAATCTCTTCAGGCAGAGGGTGATCATGTCCTTCTCTGCTGGTACAATACCTAGTTCTGCACTGGCCTTTCAGATTCCTCCTCAGCTGTAGGTAACACAGATATTCTGCAGATTTGTGTTCTTTCAGTGGGCAGTGTGCCAGCATGCCCAAATGAATAGAAGAGCAGGATGTGTTCAGAGCCAAGAGTCTTGGAGCAGATGCATACACTGGGATCAAAAATGGGAGAAAAGGAAAGAGAATCTGTAAAGATCTGTTCAGCTTTTAACTGATAAAACTTTGAATGTGTTGTCTGGTGAGGAAGCAAGACTTACATTTGATTATCTTATTTACTTATTAATCAAATTAGTTCATTTATTTTAAAAGTAAATGGTGGTAAAGGATTATGCAAGATTTGGGGGAATGGTGATAATGGATTATGCAAGATTTAGGGGAGATGGTACAGTCTTGCTTTCTTAATATTAACTGAGGTTATCAGCACAGTATGTCTGAAAGAGAGTGGAGAACTCTGAGTGAGTATAGGTAAAAATTCCATGGTAAATTATTCCATGGTTCCTATTTCATGAAGCCAGAGATCCCCTTGAGAAACTGTAAACTATCTACAGTGCGGGGCATCTCTTGTCCTGTTGTTTCCAATGTGAAACGTACCATTTGCAGCTTGTCTAAATTCTAGAAAATACCTAGGTTATGCAGCACATGGAAAGGTGTGAGAAGTGTTTCTCATCCCTCCCTTATGTTCTAGCATTTGCAGGGTTCATGTCTTTTTTCCTCTTTGAAGCCTGCAAAGCCTTGGATTTCGTTCATGGTTTTTTGGTGGTGGTAGCTCTGTAAAAGCTATAATGCTCTTAGATGGCTTGTGAGATGTCAGAATGAAAATACTAGGTAACTAGGAAAGCAGGACTGTTTATAACCACAGTTGTCAGTCTGTGAAGCCTGGAATACCCTACAGGCCAGCTATGATACATTTTTAAACTCACACAAAACCCATACTGCAAACAAATTAAGGTCTGGATTTGCTATGCAGACTAAATTCCTTTAGGAGTTATGTGGGTATCTGGTCTGTGGGATGCACCAGTCTATTTGAGATGAGGTTAAACCAAAACTCTTTATGTAGAGACCCCTAATGTTTGGGCAAATCAAGATCTGGATCTCATCTCAGTGGTTATTTTTCTTAGAGAAGAAGCGCAACTGAGTTAGAACCTCTTGACACTTTAATGAGAGTGTGGTTTATTTCCTGGCACTGACTTTGTTTGATGATACAGATAGCAAAGCTTTGCTTTTGCACAACAGCTGTCAAGAAAAAGCCATTTTGCATTCTCAAATGTCTCTATCCTTCCAGTAATGTCCAAGATGCACTTCTGGAGCAGATTGAGTATCTGAGAGGAAAAATAGAGATGGATGTGAAGAAGAAGGGAACTTGAGTTGTTTTCTTACGCTGACTCTCCATTCAGTTGTTTCCTGTTTTGGCAGTGAGTACATGGCTACAAAACAGCAGAAGTAGAGTGCTCCTGCCAGCAGCTCTGAACTTCTTCTGTTATGGGTCATAAATTTCAAGGACAAACTATATTTTGAACTTACTGAAATTTGAGAAGTCTCATGTAATTCTTTAACCTGATACTAAAGTTTAGCTCTTTGATTTCCCTGGCTCTGCTGCAACATTCAGAAGAACCAGAATTGAAAAATCAGTTCTTACCCATTACAGATGACACTGGAGCAATAGGGGAATCTGGGCAGCTGAACTGTGCAGTAGTGCTGTGGTTAATGCCAGCAGTGCCCTCCTTCTGGGAAGATGCAAAATAAATACACTGGTAAAGTTGGGAAGTGACACAAGCCTGTGGCTTTCTCCCTTCTGGCAGTACACAGCCAAGCCCTGACAGCCATTCAGGTGCAGGTGTTAAACTGAGCATTTACAGTGTTCAGTTATCTCCCCCGATAAAGTGGGTGCAATAAAGGCCCGCGGGATTTGCTTTCAGAAGTCTCTGCAGTGAGGCATGTTGGAACTAGTCGGTGGTGAGAGACAATCCATAATACCTGCTAGCTGTGATAAACATGGGCCTGGGAAAAATGAGCCCACTTTGCCACGTGTTGATATGATTTAATATGGCAATCGTGCCCAGTTTACATTCTCCTGGGGGGTTATTTCCGTGCTCCCAGCAGCTGACTGGTGTCACAAACCCTCTTACGCCGCTGTGCCACAGCCTGTTCCGAGTGCCCGGGCAGTGCTGAATTAGCAGGGGGCTTTCTAGGAAAACCATGTTGCAAGTGTGTGATTTCTTATTTATTTATTTATTTTAACCTCGTGTAATAGTGGTGTTGAACTTTAAACAAGCCTGTCCTTTCCTCTCTGTGCTGCTTGACGTCAGGAAGAAGCTTGACATAGCAGGCAACTGGTTTCATTTTTTTGAGGGAGATTAATAAGCAAATCAATACTACCGTATCTTATTTGAAAGCAAAACTAGGAGACTAGATAAAATATTTCTAAAGGGTATTAAAATCCACATTTATTTCACTTAGCTGGCTATAGTTCTGCAGCGCTTGTAAGATTTATGTTGTGTGATGCAACTCTCTGTTCATTTATCTGATTTTTAATGACCTTCCTCTTACCTGCAAGTTACATCCTCGTTTCTTGTTCTTGCCCACATATCCTGACGTAAAGCTTAATGTAGGATAAGAAATCAAATCTTCCATGTCAAAGTGGCTTACATGAGCAGTTGTGTGCTTTGTATCTTCATGAGGTTCTTCTGTTGGGGAGTTCAGGGCCTCAGTTTGCTCCCTCCCATGCTGAATCCGAAGACCTTTTCCCATTTGTGTAAAGTAGGTGTTTATTGTGGATCCCCTGGTACTCGCTGGTTTTCTTGTGCTCTTCTCTACAGGTCTTTGCAACCTCATTGAATTGTAGGATTTCCATTCTGAAATCAGCCTGTAGTGACATCTTGGGAAAAGAGCACCTTCCACTTGACTTCATTGTAACTTTTTTACTCTTCCACCTTTTCCAGCAGTGTCATGTGTCATCATTTTTTTCAGTGCCAGCTTTAAGAGGAGACCTGTTTTTAAAGCCAAGATTACTTTTTTCTATAAGTCTGTATAATTTTTGTGAATTGCTCTCCTTAGTGTGAGTGCCTCAGTAGATGGATTAGGAGCAATGCTGTAGCCCCTGATAAGATCTTGGCATTTGCTGCTTCCCGTAGGAGCAGAACTGTTAAAATGACAGTAAATCGTTATCTCTGAGTCTGAGCTGCTCCAGTTTATGGTGCAATTAAACAGTGTGATCAAATTGAGCCCTGCTGCAAGGCTTCCCGGGAGTCTGTCTGGTGAAGACACTGAGACTGCACCTTTAGTTTCTGTTCTAAATACTGATACACAAATCTACACAGTGTGCTTGAATGGCTGATGGCATGGCCACCTCTTCCTATGGTATTTACTTGAAGATTTTGGGGTGCATCTTCTCTTTCTGAATCTCCTGCTGGTGTCTGAACAAGATGGGGAAAGTGTAGCCCAATGTGCTGTTGTGCTCAGAGCTGCAGGAGCTTCCCATTTGAAGAACAGGGCTTCAGCAGACTTCCTCTTTCCACCCTTGAAGTATTTGGGGGACAGGGCATAAAACCAGGAGATGAGTGGCATGAAGTGACTCATGCTCCAAACCCAAAGCATTTGACTTTGGAAAACTGACTTCAGTTCTAGCCCTTCCTCTTTAAAGTTTTATATTGCACGACCTTTTAAATGAAATGTCGAGCTTCCTTTTTAACGGGCAGGATCTCTGCAGTGTGACTGAGTGTGATTCAAGAAGGTGTTTTGTAACTTCATAAATCCCTGCCTTCATCCACTACCTTCAGTTCTCGTGACATCACTGGCTTCAAGTTCCTCAGAACACAATAATTCCATGCTGTGAATGAGTCTGATTTCTCCAGCATGAGACCTTGTGGTACTGTTATGAAGATGTTCTGAACCTACCCTAAGAGCAGTTGAGTCAGTAATTATGTGACTCCAGCAGTTACCAGGACCAGAAGTGTTTGACAAGGCCATGACGTGGCCACACGGCTGCTGTGGGTAACTTGGCACTGGGTTGTTTCTCTCCAATCATTTTCTCTGTTGAAGGCAATTGCATTTCCACTAAAGTCAACTTCATATCCTGGAAGTGACCTTGGATGATAAATTTTCTTTGGTCACTTTAGATGTTCTAGCAACTTCTGTATCCAAAAAAAAACCCCAACCAAAACTCCAAACCACTTTTCTCCCACATTGCTGAGGACAGTATGCCCCATCTGATGTCTAGGCGTGCCTGCTCTCCAGGATTTTCTGTTTTACCACGTTCATCACACTCAGCAGTGCAGTGCTGGGTGCTGGCTGGGTTTTCGTACGAGGCAGCAGCTTGCCTGTTGCCATATCTCGATCCCTCTTTTGTTACCATCCCACCCCCACCCCATGTTTCTTCCTGTTTGTTGAAACATGCTCCAGAAATACATTGCTGTTTTTAAATAGTCTGCTGAAGGCACACAAGTGAATTCTTTCTTTCCATTTTCTCTGTGCCTGTGGGAGTTCAGCATCTCCTAGAACTCCACCATTCTCCAAGTACCTTTAGGCACCGTGGCATCTTGAAAAAGATCTGATATTTGCTGGTGAGGTAATAGCCAGCTCTGTATTCTCTGCACAATAAATTGCCACTTTCAATTCCTGTAATACTTGATGTTGGTATTTGAATCTGTGGAACTCCTGGAGACTGGCAGTAGTTTGTGTGTGCACATACATGTGGATGCTTAAGTGTAATATTTTTGTATTAGAATGCCTTTGTATAATTCCATTTCCGTAAAGCAGCACTTGATCAATTTCTTTTTAAAAGAGGGGACAATTTTTTTCAAATTTGTTAATGCTGTGAAATGAAACTGTGTATTAGTGCTGCTGCTAAATTAGCCAGTATTTACAGAAAAATTCCGTAGGGATCTTGGTTTGGTTTGCATTTTGATGCTTTTATAATATGAATCCTAAGTGAGGGGGAGTTGGTTTTGGGTGTTAGGGACTTTAACACACATTTGGGAAATGTGGTTAGTGATCTAGAAAACCATTTTTCCTAGTGCCCTGGTTTTTTCTCTTGTTAATCCTGTACAGTCAGTACAGGAGAATAAATCCCTGTAAAGTACAAAGTCACCAACCTAGTGTCAGAGACAACTTTCTGAAAACACCCATTTTAGCTGCCTCATGTTTGAGATATTAGACTGTGGCAGTCCAGATCATATTCTCCAGACTGCATTCTTCGTAAGCAGAAATACTGGCAGCCATGTGTTCAGTTATAAAAAGCTGGCAGCTGATGTCAGGCCTTATTTCAGCGAGGAGCCGGTTCAGAATACTGAGCTAATTTTGGGCAGGTTTATGTAAATCAGAGCTCTTCTCCTGACATGTAGCATTCAGTATAAATTGGTACATACCTGAATAATGCAGCAGAAGATATAAACAGGTAATGTGCTGCAGTAGATGGCCCACTTGAAAAAATCTGGAGCACTGTTCATGATTCTTTATATGCAGAACTGTGCTTACACAGTATTTATTTACAATGTGAAATTCTGTTTCAGCAAATGGGGACTAATGTCCAAGGACAGCAGGATTCTTTTTATTTTAACTTCTGAAATTGTCTCAGATAGCTGAGCTATTATATGCATCTGAAAAAACCCAACTGAGAGAACCCTAGTGTTCGTTTGAGAGCTACATCTGTTTTAGCTGAGCACGTGAATTGGGTACAACTGGCTTTTACCATTGCAGCTTTGTGACACCTTGCTGATAACTCAAGATAGTGATGAAAGTGATCTTAGACAAATCACCTGTGTGTGTGTGTGATGCCAGGCAGGGTAGACAAGTTTTTTTCTATCACAATGAATATTTTCACTGCTGCTGAGTCAGAAGCAGGGTTGCTATTTTCACTGATGCTGCAAACAAGGGCTTAAAGCAGTTTATATGGAAGTGCTTTGGGGCAGAGACTCTGCTCCTTCAGGAGCTGAAAGGCATAATGTCTGGTGAATGTTCTGCTATTTTATCATGCAAACTAATGATATTTTAATAAATAATATTAGTGTTGTATTCTGATAAATTTAAACTCGATTCTTAATTTGAGGCCTGAAGTGCTTTCTGTCCAGAATTCCCTCACATGAAGATGTGAAGTCAAATGGGTATTTGTCTTAAAATAGCTAATGGTATGAAATTAGATGGATTCATACCTAACAGGTTTGGTTTTTTTTGTTTCAGGACATCAGGCATGAAGCCAGTGATTTTCCATGCAAAGTGGCCAAACATCCCAGAAACAAAAATAGAAATAGGTACAGAGATGTCAGCCCCTGTAAGTACACTTTCTTTTCCATTGTTTGTAAGACTGTTGACCTCTAATGACTTCTAACAGCTAAATGTTCTTTGTAAGGACAAGACTCTGTTAGGTGGATGAGCATCCAAGACAATTCTCTTTGTTAATATATTTATTTATTTGTGAGATTGATGTCACAGGATGCTTTTATATCCCTAAGATTATACTAGAGCAGCATACAGTAGAGTCTGTATTTGTGGGCAGAAATCTGAAGAAGGAAACTTGCTTTACCTTTGAGTTCTTCTGCTAGAGAAGAATGGTGGCCGAAGTAGGATTTCTAAAATTGCAGGGGTGGTTTCTGTGCAGTGTTCTCACCTAGCAGAGCCTCCTGCCAGGCAGCACAGGTGGCAGCAGTGCCCCTTCTGGGAGCTGGGGAGCAGTCTGGCACAGAACTCTGGCTGTCGGAGATAAAGCTAAGCTCACAAGCTCTTGGAGCAGAGGAAGAGCAAAGGTGATGCTCCCAGGCCAGAGCTGGGATTTTGGAATGGCTGTGTCCCATGTGCTGGGGGAACACATCTCTGAGCACGGGCCCTGTGCAAGCACAGCTCACTCTGCTGCTGCAGCCTGGCTCTCCTGCTGGGACCCCAGGGACGGGGACAGTCACTGCCCACGGCTGGCACGCAGGGCTGTGGGCTGCAGCAGAGTGCAGGGGGGACAGGGCTGCACTCGCTGGTCAGAACTGGTGCTTCATGTGTCTGGTCAGAAATGGTATTTAATTATCTGGTCAGAAATGATATTTAATGTATCTGGTCAGAAATGGTATTTAATGTCTCTGGTCAGAAATGGTATTTAATGTATCTGGCACTGCAGGGAGCTCCCAGGGGGTCTCTGAGCAGCCTCTGTGCACAGGACAGTGCCAGTCCTGGCCCCTGTGTCCCCTCAGGGTGCAGCACCCCCTGTGCTCAGCAGGGCCTGTCCCAGGGCAGATGTCCAGCTGCTGTCCCAGGCCACAGTGCTGCTCTGTGGCAGAGAACTTCTGGCTGGGTGCTTAAAAGTTACTGAGGCCTTTGGGGCAGCTGAGCAGAGCAATAATGTTGCACACAGTTTGCTTTACTAAGCAGTTCTAGTATTCGAGATTGTGAGTAACGAATTCCTTCTTGCCTTTAGATAATCCAGCTTCCAGTCTGTTTGCTTTCTTGCAAAATGTGGGAACCTTTGTGTGTATTGTTTTTTTAATTGATGGTTTGGTTTATTTAGTCCTAAGTCGAGCAAGTGACTAACAAAAGAGCAAAGAATTTACATTTGCTGTATTTCTTGAATTTTGATCATTTCTTCTGTACATTAAAGGGTGGTTGGGTTGGGAACAGTAGCTAAATGTCTGTAAGAATAAAAGGTCTGTGTCCTGTTTGCCCAATATATGCTTAGACAAACCTTTAACAACCTTGAACAAGCTGGATTTGAATGTTTAAGCTGCAAAAGATAAGCAGTTGTGTAATTAGATTTATTTAAAACCAGCAATTTGATAACTGTATAAATAGGTCAGTGTGCTCTGGTTTGCAAATTGCAGTGGGGATTATTTCTGATGCAAATGGTTCACTCTTGCAATGTGTTGTTGGAAGGTGAAGTGTGAGCTGTGCTCAGCAGTAGCCGTGTTGTGTTCCGGAGCCCCCAGCCCCAGTGAGCCCTGCCCTGTCTGGGACTGAGCTCTTCTCTTTCTTCAGGCCGGCTCAGCTTTCTGACCCTCACACCTGATGAGGTTGTGCATGGATTGTGCTGTGTTGCATATGCATTAACTAGTGTTTTCTAATTATGCTGCAGTTGATCACAGTCGAATTAAGCTAAACCAAGGTGACAATGACTACATCAATGCTAGTTTGATAAAAATGGAAGAGGCCCAAAGGAGCTACATCCTTACCCAGGTAATTGCTGGCAGTGGATAATAAAAATCTTCTGGTGGCTGGAGTTGCTTTTTATGGGTTTTCTGTTTGTTTTCTTTATTGTAAAGCTACTTAAGTGCATATAAACATCTGTGTGTGTATAAAAGTCACTGCTTTTCCCTGAGTCCATCAGTTCCTCACCTATCTGTATAACAAATTTAAAAGTACCCAGATACCCTGTTGTCTTATTCTGAGAGCCAGCAACTGTGCCAGGGTTCTTGTTTGTCCTAAATGTTCACCTCCCTGGAGACTGTCCTGATCTCTAATCTTGGCCTTTTTTTTACATCTTCCTCCCACATTTTAGATAAAGGTAGACTGGGATTAATATTTTCAAGTGACAGCTCTTCCTTCCTGTTTCTGAAGAATAAAGATAAATCTTCTCAGGAAGAAATGGGCAGTGCAGTGTGCAATGTGAAATGTCCTTTGAACACAGCTCTTTCTCCCCTTCCTCAGGGCAGGGGGGTTGATCACAGGGGTGAACTGTGTGTGGGATAGTCAAATGTGCAGCTGACTGGTACTGGTTACCTGTCCTGAGCCAGAATTTAATGGGTTTCAATGGCTTTATTTAAATCCAGCCATTCTTTCTGAAGACCTGCTATTCTGTCTGAGCACAGGAGCGGATGGATGGCAAACCCAAACTTCAGAGCAATAGCTTTAGAGCAGAAAATAACAGAGGAACACAGCAGAAATAGGAAGTTATAAGGAAATGTGCTTTGAGAATAGATAGTAGTCTTTAAAAGGAGTTACCTTTTCATTCAGTCCCAAAGCACATCTTTGAAGATTCTGGAAAACCAAACAATTTGTTACTGATCTGGCATCATTTCAGTCTTTTGGATTTTATCATTTAGTCAAGTAATTTTCAGGTATCATGAATAAGGATGAGGTGTTGCAGGGTAGTTTGACACAGATGTTATTTCTGCCTTTATTGAGGGTGGTTTATTTCCCCATGACCTTTGTATACCTTCCCTAGGAAAATGCAGCATTTTTCACTCCCAGATCTATTCTCACAAATGAGACCATGTGTCTCTTCCTCTCATGTATGGGGGGAAAAGATTAACCATTCTTTCATGGGTAAATTCATAATATGGAACTTAAAGCTGTCTCGCTGCATTTTTTTACAGTTTTAAATGAGAAGTTGCTTGTTACTTATTTAAATCTATTGCCTTGTGCAGGGACTGGTACTGGGGAAGAGTGCACTGACATTTACAAAAAATAATGCTTATTTCTGGGGATTCTGTCTCTGCAGGGACCTTTGCCAAATACTTGTGGTCACTTTTGGGAGATGGTTTGGGAACAGAAAAGCCGTGGTGTTGTCATGTTGAACAGAGTGATGGAAAAGGGATCCGTAAGTACTCACCCAGTTCTTGCTATGTGTTCATCACATTTATGGTTTTCTGTAATAAAAAACCTGAGTAAAACCAACCCAAATAATGGGATGGGATGGCTGTAAGTAGTTTTGTCTAAGAAATTATGCCTGGAATTGAATACCTGGTGAACTGATCTTAGTGCAGGCAGAAAATCACTCTGTTTGTAATGGTGGGTCCTAATTTCTTGTGAATTTGGCTAAAACAGCACAAACACAACACAACTCCACACAAATGGAAGTCTCTGCTGCTAACCAGGGGGTCTGAAGTTGTTCTCAATGTACACAGATAGGTTGGCTCATTAAGGTCCTGGCATGCAGCAGCCTTTGCAGAACTCATCTCTCTGGGAAACCTTAATAAGAAAATGGCAATTCGATCAGAAGGAGGTAATGACATTTATGTGTCTCCTGCTTGGTTTTAGATAAAGTGTGCACAATACTGGCCACGGAAGGAGGAGAAGGAAATGTTTTTTGAAGATACAAACTTGAAATTAACATTGATATCTGAAGATATAAAATCCTACTACACAGTACGACAGCTGGAATTGGAAAACCTGACCGTGAGTACAGGATCTCATCCAGTCCCAGTCCTTGTTCCCCTTGGGGTGAAATTCATCTCCTCACCAACAGGGGCTTGAAATTGGTGGTCATGAATTGTTCTGGATTTGATGATTCTGCATGAGATGTCGTGGAAATGAAACTCTTGGATATTTATGAGACGTACCTGGGGACACTCCAGGCAGTTTCATGTCTCAGCCATACCCAGAGTGACACAGGCTTCTGAACTGCACTGAAATAATTAAACAGTAAATAAGTAAATTTTCTTACCCAATTCCCTTTGCTCCCAATGGAGAGCTTCACAACAAGAGATAATTACTTGTAATTAGTTTCTTGGCTGTGCAGCTATAAAAGCTCCCTCAGACTGGTGAAACTTTGTCCTTGGAATTTAAGTCATCTGTTCCCAGTCCTTCTGACTGGTGTATCCAAACTAAAAGAGTTCCCAACCCTGTTTTTGCAGACCCAGGAAACTCGGGAGATTCTGCACTTTCACTACACCACCTGGCCCGACTTTGGGGTCCCGGAGTCGCCGGCCTCGTTCCTGAATTTCCTGTTCAAGGTGCGGGAGTCGGGCTCGCTGAGCCCCGGGCACGGCCCGGTCGTGGTGCACTGCAGCGCCGGCATCGGGAGGTCGGGCACCTTCTGCCTGGTGGACACCTGTCTGCTGCTGGTAAGGGCCAGCAGGGCCGCCCGCTCTCCTGCACAGGCACCTTCAGGGGAGCTTTGGGGCAGCCTTAAAGGAGCTGGGGCCGGGGCTGGGAGCGGTTCCCTGTGATTTCCCGTTGTTTTACTCCACTGGTTTGGGAGTGTATTCCAAGGCAGGTCTCGTTCCTAAGTGGCCATTTTGAGTCTGGGAGAGAGAAGTCTCCAGTTTTCAGAGTGATTCACAAAGACAGGCTTTGCCCTCAGGGAAAGCAGCATTTTTGAGGCCCAGTGTTTTCCCCTGTGTGTTTTTGGAGACCCAGTAAAGAGCTGCTGAGACCAGTGGTGTGTGAGTTCATTCATTCTGTAATGTGGAGGGTGGTGTGAAGGCCCTACCACAAAGTGAGTCATTGTAGTGAACTTCATCAGAGCAGAAAACATGTTTCACATTTTTATCTGCAGATGGACAAACGGAAAGATCCTTCTTCCGTGGACGTTAAGCAGGTTCTCCTGGAAATGAGGAAGTACAGGATGGGGCTCATCCAGACTGCAGATCAGCTCCGGTTCTCCTACTTAGCTGTTATTGAAGGGGCAAAATTCATCATGGGAGATGCTTCAGTGCAAGTGAGTGCTCAGGGCAGCTCCCAGGGAACTGCAGCAAGTGGGTGGGAGGAACAGGATGGAAAGAAGCTTCAAATTTGGTGCTTGCTTCAGCTTCAGTACACGTTTATGTTATGCGGCTTTTAGGTGCGGTGCTTTCCAATCTGTCACAACCTGAAGTGCTGTATTTTATTTATTTCCAAAAGTACCTGTGATGTAGCAGGGGCCTCCTGTACTTTCCAGCACAGTGACTGGGTGGAGCTGCTGTATCAGCCTCCCCTGGCATTTCAGACAGTACAAGTTTTCTAATATGCCTGAAGTTTGTGTCATGATTAAATTCATCAGGGTTTTTATGGTAAGCAGAACTCTAGCAAAATAGATTTTATTTTGTGCTGCTTAAGTTTTTTAGAAGCAGATTGGAATTTCTTGCTTTTATGGCCAGTATGTTTTGTGTAGTGGATGTAGCTTGGGCTTGGAGTTCTTGTGTTCTTCTTGCCTTTTTTTTCAATGCAAATGAAGAGGCACTTTAAGAATTAATTAAAATGTAGAGTATAAAGATTCTGCCATTGTAAAGTTTAGAGTTAGAGCAGCTTACATAAGAGAAACGCTTACCAGGGCTTGTCCTTCCCTGAAGGAGCAGTGGAAAGAGCTCTCCAATGAAGACCTGGAGCCACCCCCTGAGCACACCCCCCCACCTCCCAGGCCCCCAAAGAGAACCTCAGAGATGCACAATGGGAGGATGCACGAGCACCCGGAGTTCTTCCCCAAGCACCAGGCAGCGGAGGAGGAGGTCAGGCGCTCGGTCAGCAGCGTGGAGGAGGCGGTTCCGGACGGCAGAGCCCGATCAGCTGCGCCCCCGAGCACAGACAGGTAAAGCATTCACTGCCCCCTGAGACCTGGGGACACAGCCACGGTCAGGGAGTGGGAGAGGGGAGGAGATGCTCAGTTCCACCGTGAGATGCTCTTTGCGAGTTAGGGCTGAACGAGCAGCCACGTTCCATCCCTCTCTGGCTTTCTGGGCAGGTGCTCCATTTTAGAACTTTGGTGTTCCCCTGACCGGATGTAGGTGTGAGCTGGGTTTGTTCACTGCCTGCCTTGGTGCAGATTTGTGATGACCAATGAAAACAGGTGGTGGTTAAAGCTTATACTTTAAAGGACACAGAATCCTCCCAAGCTCTTCCTAAACCCCTGTTGAACAGCCAGGTGTGTCCTAACTGGAGACAGGCTGTGCTTTGGTGGCTGCTGCAGCTCCAAGAGATTTCCAGCTCTGTGGTGTTCCCTGCCCTTGGAGCACCTGCATGGCTTCTCTCCTCCATGGCCAATCCAGCATGGAATATTTGTTCCTGCCCAGCCCTGAATGTCCCTTCCTCTCTCCTCAGCACTAGTCACGACACTGAACCCCGGAGGAGAACTGTTGGTGAGAACCCGCGGCTCTCGCCCCACAAGGAAGAGTCCGTGAAGGAAAACTCGGAGGAGGAGGATGAGAACGTGGTGACGACTTGGAAGCCCTTCCTAGTGAATATCTGCATGTTCACTTTCCTCACGGCAGGAGCTTATCTCTGCTACAGGGTGTGTTTCCATTGACCAGTGCCCAGGAGCCGCCGCGGGAGCGCCGCTCCCGGCTTGTGCTCAGCTCCTCGGAGCCACTCGAGGCAGGGCAGCCTTGGCTCAGAGCAGGTAGATTTAGGGGGAGAGGCCAGAACTTTGGGTAGGGCTTAACGAGAGAATTGATGCACTAGGGTTTTATCCAGCCCTGTGGTCCCAAGAACATAATATTGTAATCTCAGGGCCTTGAAATATTCAGGAGTAAGCAGAGAAAATGCCAAATAGTCTGTTTTCCTTTTTTGTTTGGTTTGTTTTTTTTTTTAACTAAATAATAGAATTACAACACATTGTTGTTTTTAGCCTTTTTTAAAAAGCCAGTTCATTTTCTTTTGTTTCAGAAAAACTAGGCACAAGTGAAATTGCTTGTACTCTCCAAGTGTTGTAACCAAATACATGACTTACATTGACAAGTTCCCAAAAAAAGAAAAAGAAACCCACATACCTGAAGAATGTAAACTTTTGGAAGGGGAGGTGTGTTTGTGGTTGGTTTTTGGTTTGTTTTTTGTTTGTTTTTTTTTATACTTGCTTCATCTTTAAAGACTGAGTTGTGGGCAGTGCCTGTGGTATTGATATATTTAATCTTGCCATAACTGTTCTTAAAGAGCTGATTGTTTTACTTGTGTTGATAGAACCAGGCTTCTGCATTTGCTCAGGGTATCCCAACATGTCCAGCTCTTTGATTTTTTTTCTTTTTTTTTCTTTACTAAGTGTATCTCCTCATTGACTTTTGTTGCACTCTACTTGCACATATGCCTCTTTACATTGCACCATCCTTTCTAAAGCTGTTTTTACTTTTATATTCTGGGTTGGGAGAGGTCGAGGGGAGGGAGAGAAACAGGAAGGGAAATTCAACCAAACCATGTCCACCAGCAGTGGGGCCATGCCCGTGGCCCGTGGCAGGACCAGTCCTTAAACCTCAGCATTTGGAATGTAAAATGCAGTTTCACTCTGCAGCTGCTCCCTCAGGCCCAGCGTGGCCCCGGCCAGGGGCTCTGAGCAGGGGAGCGTTGGGGAAATCCAGAGCAATCCCTACTGGAGCGGCTTCCCTGGGCCAGAACAGCCCGGCAGGAGCCGTGCTGGGCTCTGAACAAATCCCTCAGCTTGTGGTGCCAGCGTTGGTGTGGCCTGCTTTGCTCAAAGCAAAGATTCCAGGCCTGGCTGTGGCTGGGGGGCAGGCACGGCTCAGCCCCGTGGGGTCCCACAGCAGCCAGGGCTCCGGGGAGAAGTGCTGGGCAGGGAGGATTGGGGTGTGGGGAGGACTGGGACGGGAAGGCAGCATTGCACCAAGCAGCCAGTGCTGCTCCTCGGGGCAGTACCAAATTGTTAATAGCTGAAACAATAATAGCAAAGATTTCTTTGTTTGTGTCGTGGTGCAGAGGACAGGAGCAAACTCTCTCCTGGGAGCTGTAGTGACTGAACTGCCCCATGACAGCTGATCTGCAGCAGTGTTACTGATTTTTTTTATTTCTAAAGTCTTTCTAGATTTATAGCACTTAACCAGCCCTCAGTGCAGCCCTCGCTGTGGAGGAGCCCAGGGGAGTCCCTCCACTCCGTATTTATTTTTGCCAAGCTGGCTGTAGGTGTAGCTCTTCCTTCAGTGGGTGAGTAGGTGAAGGGGTGGGGAGGGTGGGAGTTATTTCTGTTTCGTGTTTTGTTAAGCTTGCATCAAGGGCTTTTCAAGAGTACAATAATAAATCCTCAGGTAGTACTGGGAATCAATCCTTTACCTGTGAGACTGTTGGTCAGACCAGTACTTGAAAGGAGGAATGTTGTAATCAGTCAATATTTAGTTATATTATTGGAAACAGGAAAAATGAGTATAGAAAAATGGTAATATATAATGGCTCATCTGTGTATTTAAGATACATTCTGTGATTGCTTTGTCCCCACTGTTCTCTGCAGCGTGGGCAGGACCCTGCCCTGAGCACCATTTGTACCCCTTTGTATTAAAGTGCATGTGAAGTCTGCGGTGTCCCGATGAAACACCACGTGCTTGAAAGGTGACAGAACTTATATTCCTGCTTCCTGATGTGCCCAAATGATATTTGCATGACCTGATCCTTAGTGGCTGTGGTTCAGAGGGTGTTGCTGAGTGTCTCTGTTCAGCACTGGACTGATTGGTGTTTATCAGAGCCCATGTACTCGCCTAATCCTTGGCATGACTTCCCATGGGATCCCGTGTGCTCCGTGTGCCCGGTGGTAGCATGTTCCATTCAGCTGAGTGAGTGTAGTACAGACATTCCAGAGAGCTCAGGCAGCCCTTCCACACCTCCCCTGGCACTGGGACACCTTGGGAAAGAAACAAACCCACCCCACCTCTGGCCACGTTCCCAAGAGGGAATATTTTAAATCTTAGGTATGGCAGGAAAACAAAGGATCCTTCCTTTGAATGCAGTTACTCAATTGCAAATGATTCTACCCAGACAAAGTTCCTGCAGATGACAGAAGAGCTTTGAGCATCCTCTTCCTGCCTGTTTCTTTCCTGTGTTCCAGGCCCAGCTCTGACCCTGTCCTGGGACACAGTGACTGTGCCCGGAGCCCAGGGAGGTGTGGGCAGGGCTGGCAATCCTGAGCTGTGCCCATTTTGTTTGCTGTCCTGTACTGTCTGTGGTAGTTGGGGGGTGTATATACCGTAGCACAGTGGGGTGTTGGGTAACCTGTTCTTGGAAATGGACAAACATCCATGTTAGACTCGTTAGAAAGTTAGTGAGCTGCTCTGCTATCTGCCTTAAGCAAATATTTACTCATCAGGTCTTTCTTTTTTACAGATTGCCATAGAATAAACTTTTATAAAAAAATGTAAAAACTCAACAAAAAAGCTGAATGTTTTGGTATAATACAGTTTCAGGTATCTTGTCTTTTGTGTAAGCCGCTGCTGGGCCTCCCAGGTTAGAGTACAACTGTACAGTTTTTCAATCTCCCATACAAGTTTTCAGTTCTCATTTTAGTTGTAACAATAAAACTCTTTTTTTAAAGAACTCACGTGAATGTGTTATTGCTTCTGGGCTGGATCCATGGGCTCCTGCTTGACCCACATGCTCTTGTAGAGTAAAGGGATTTAAATGTTACTCTAAGAACTTCCTGGAGGCAGAGCTCCAGTAAAAGAGTGAGACAAGGACCCCAGCTCTCCCTGCCACCTCCATTTCCCTCTTCTGGTCTTTCACATTAACCAGTTAAAGGGTAAGAAGTGCAGGAACTCAAGCACCCTGGTGGGTTTCTGCAGGAGCTGAGGAGGGGCAGGAGCTGGTGCTGACCCTGTTTGCAGCAGCTGCAGCCAGCATAGCCTGGTGTTTGAATTCCAGTACTTACCTTTGGTTTATGTTCCTAAGGAAAGCTTCAACTGGAGGAGAGAGTTCACCCAAGGAGAACAGGACAGGGCCCTGTCCTTTGGGGGTTTAGTGCCTCTTACCTGTCCCTAGGGCTGCGAGCACAGCAGTAGGAAGCACTCCCAGGAACTTGGCTCAAATGATTTATTAGAACTTTAGAAAACAGTATGAAATCCAACAAATAAATACCAAATAGAAAAGTTTTATGTATATATATATATATAAATATGTACACACAAGCCCAACCCTTTCAAGTACTGCACCTGAAGCCAGGCTGCTCCCCATGGGCACCCTGCCAGCCAGGGCTGGGGGATGAGCCCGACCACGGGGGGATGAGGAGGAGAAGTCTTGGTCTATGACTAAATTCAGAATTCTAAAAAAAAAAATCTGTCCCTCCCTCAGTCAGACCTGCACAGGGCCAGTCCCCTGCAGCCCCTGCTGCTGAGCCCTGACACCTCTTACAGAGCCTTGTCAGGCCCTGCTGGACCTGGCCTGAGCTGCAACAATCATAAAGAGACTTAGGGAGTACCAAGTTTTCCTTCTGCAACTAAATTGTCCAGTCAAAGGAAACCACTGAGCAATGCTGCTGGATTTGTTCTGGTGACAGGGCAGTTGAGGGACTTTTGGAGCGTGATCATTTCTCTCCTTGGGGAATGCCAAATTAGTAAAACACTTCCTGGGAAAATAGATCATATTGGACAGAGTTGGAGCAGGGGCAGCTAATTCCAGCAAGATGGAGATTTTAACTCCAGTTAAAACTTGGATCCACATTCTGAGAGATCCCAGTTTTCATTTGTCCAGCACTTGGTATTTTATCATGTGCTGAGAGACAGTGAGAAAATCCATTCCAGGCTGCACCATGGAGACCACAAACTCCCCTCTGGAAATAAACCTGTCCTGGGGCAGGAGGCAGCAGGGACAGGACAGAACAGAAGGAAACCACACAAAACCAAACCCTCAGGTACCCGTGTGGCTGTGAGGACAATGGCATCCAGCTCCTCACATTCCACTACTAAAACACTGTGATTTCAATCTCAGCCTCCTGAGCTGTTTCTCTGAGTTCACAGCAGATCCTGTCCATCTTCTCAAAGGCTTGTCGGCCCCTTTCCCCTGTGGAGAGAGAAAACAGCCCCTGCTGAGGGAGAGGCAGGCAGCCCCTGAGGAACGTGGCCCTCTGGGGACACTCCTGTCGTGGCCTTGCTTGGAAGGAAGGACTCAGTAGTGACAAACACATTCCTCAGGGAACAGTTTTCCAAAACCTGCTAGAAGCCACCATGGAAAATCAGGCCTCCTGCAGCTTTTCCATGAGTAACAGTTTGGAGCATCACAGCTGGAAAACTCGTCATGCACATGAGCCTGAGTGTTTCTGTGGGGCACGGCTGGAGACCCCCAGAACTAGGTGTGGGTCTAAGTGGGGTTTGGGAGAACAGAACAGGGCAATGATTGTCTCCTGCACGACGTGGCCATCCTCTGGCAGCATTCCTCCTGTTGAGCCCCCAGGAGATGGGGAGCACTGACATTTTATCAAGTCACCTCCACTGTCAATCTACTTGGATTGCAGTGAAGTAACAAGTAATGAACCAGCATAAAACCTTCAGTCCTTATCCACGACCTTTTCAAAAGGTTCAGTGGTTCCTAAAGCACTTAATCCTTCAGGATCTCCTTGGTCTGGTTCTATAAACTTCAACGGGGGCCCTTGGCTGTTATATGTGATGTAAAGTTTATCTCCATGGTACAAGACAGCTGCTCATGAGGTATTTCTGTTGTCCTGGATGTGTTCAGGCTGAACGTGAGGCCCCTCCTGCTCCTGCACTATTTCACATGACTCTTTCAGACCATGTTAAAGCTGTACAAAAGCCTTACCAAAGGACAGTGTGGTTTCCCTGGCTGCATTCCTGACTTCCTCTGTTTCAGACTGGCACAGCTGGGCAACCTGCTCAATGCTCTCCACAGCCTGTTGGAGAAGAGAAGAATTTGCCTCAGCATCTTTTCAGCAGTGTGACGGACAGTTTTACAAAGCAAACACAGACACACCAACTCCCATCTCCTCTGACATCCAAATTCCACCAGGACCTCTCTCTTCCCCAACATACTGGGTTGCAGTTACATTTCCTGACATGATCTCCCCTCTGTTACCTTCTCTCCTGTTTTAGGGCATGAGAAAATGTAAAAGTTCTAGGGCACAGACCACTCTTGTGGGACCATTGTATAAGTACCACCCATTATATCAGTACCACCCAACCAGGACCGTCACTGAAAGGGTTAATTCCAATAGGTGCTTTGCAAATCGACTTTAAAGCCCTGGTTTGCTGTTGTGTGAGTACCTGTTTGTGACATCTGTTCACTCTTTGTGTGCAAACCTGTTACAGCTTAGGGCTGTGGGGAAGGTTTAAATCTGTGCCTTTTCTTACAATAGCAATGCAAATATTACTTTTGTTTTCTGGCTCTCATCAGCTGTTGTTAAAATACCCCCGATTTAACTTCAGATTCCTACAGTTAAATGTTTAGAAGTGACTGATACATAAACGTCGCTCGTTTACCGACATGCTGGGTGTCCCCAGTCAGACACTGCCTGTCGTCCTTCACCACTGACACCACCACAGGAGTTCACACATCCCTGTGCTGTGCCTGGCAGATCAAACCCTCCCAGGTGCCCACAGCGAATAATGGCATTAATAGTTTGGGACCTTGGCGGCCAAAGAATTCGGTGATCCCCAGCTGCAGTAACCCCTCCAGCTCTAAACCCAGCTGGACACGCTTTGCATCCCTGCCTCGGCGGGCAGGCCCCGCAGGGCAGAGCTGGGACCGCTCACCCTGAGGTTCTTCAGAGCCAGACACGCAGCCTGCTGGAGTCTCGCATCACAGTCAGACAAAACATCCGTGTAAAACAAGACGGCCTGACGGAACAAAGAGGAAAATAAGAAAGAAAGTCGGAAGTGTAATCGAGCAGCCAAATCCGAGTGACAGGAGCGGTTTTACCCCCGTGAAACGGAACAGAGGCAGAGACAAAGCACTGGGGCACTGCTGTGTTATAGGGCCTCGTTCCGAGCTAGAACAAGGGGAGGAAGGCAGCGCCGTTCCCGGGGAAGCTCCCCGGTGTCCCCGGCGCTCCCCGGTGTCCCCGGCACTCCCCGGGTGTCCCTGGAACTCCCCGGTTATCCCCGCGCTTCCCGCTGTCCCCGCACTCCCCGGTTCTCCCCGCTCTCCCCAGCTGTCCCCCCGCTCCCCGCTGTCCCCGCTCACCCGGGCCCGGACGCTCCCGCTGCCGGCGGCTCGGGCCAGGCACGCCGTGGCCGCTTTGCTCACTCGGTGGTTCTCGTCCAGCTGCAGCAGCCCGAGCAGCCGCAGCGTCCGCGGCAGCGGCTGCAGCCGGCCCAGCCTCTTCCCCTTCAGCTTCTTCAGCGTCTTCAGCCTCCCGGGGCACTGCAGCTCCTCGATCAGCATCACTGCGGGGAAAGGACCGGCCTCACCCCAAGGAAAGCGAGGAACACGAACCCTCCCAGCCCGGTGCCCTCGGCCACACGCTGGTCTCGGTGACAACCCGAGAGGGCAGGGAGCGCAGCAGGACAGCCGCCCTTTGCCCACCCTGCCTTCTCCCCCATCGCTGTCACTGTCCCCGTGCCCAGGCTGGGACAGCAGAGCAATGCTCAAGCTCTCAGTGCCCCTCCACATGAGCCCTCTGCATCCAACACAAGCCTGAAGATGCAGCCAATACCAGGACTACTTTTAAATAATTCTTTTCTAATACAGAGAAAGTTTTGAAGTACTTTCACATGTTGGACGAGACTCCAGTGAGGCACTGGCTACCTCAGGCTACAAACTGCACGTTCGTAACCTCTGCAGTTTCATTGCTCTTTTCTGTGTCTGAGTCCAGCTGCAATAGTGAACCAAAACCACAGACTGCACTGAGTCCTTAGATCCAGCTGCAGGCTGCTCCTCACTTTGTGTCTGCTTTAGCTTCAGAATACCCCAGAACCCACTTTTCAGGGCACTTCAGATAAGCCCATCCTTCACACGGGGTTTGTTTGCACATGGTCAGATATGGGAGTCAAGCATGTTTTTCCTGTTCTGATTAAAACTACATGGTCATAAGAGGAATTAAAATGGAAACAAGCTGTCAGTGCAAGGGCTGGGCTGTTTCCTGCTCTGGAATTGTATTTTGAGTGGGAAGCTGGAGGGCAGCAGCCCTGCCAGGAGGAGCCAAGCGCTGCCATTACCTTCTTTAGCGAGCTTTGCCAGGTGTTTCTCCAGGCTGGCAATGTGGTGTCTCTCCAGGTAACGATAAAACTGGAACAAAGTAACTGGTTCCGTTTGGAAATGGGAACAGGGGAGCAACCCATCACAGGTGAGGATCTGCTCCAGCAGCCTCTGCAGCACTGCAGGGAACAGGGGGGAGGACAAAGAGAAAACAGCAGGTTGGTTACATGGAAGCTGCTGAAAACCAGTGAGAGTTTGGGGTTTTTTAAATGCACAAGGACAATTTTCAGCACTGCACTGAAATGGAGTCAGTGTGGCCTTGTGCTCATGTGGTACCTGTCTCCAGGTGGCTGGGGTATTTCTCCTTCACTTTGAGCATCATTGTGTATTTCAGTGCGTGACGGAACCTTTCTGCTGAGGTCACCAAGATGCTGCTGCCAGGCTCTGCAAGGTCACTCCAGATTTTCAGATACTGCTTCTTCTTTTTAGTCTTCTGAATAACTGAAACCCAACATTTTAAAAAGTCAGTGAGCTCTAGCAGATTTGGGATTTTACATGAGAAATTAGGCAGCAGATGGCCTATCTGGACATGGGACAGTATTAACTTGTATTTGCATTAGAGATGGTTTTGTTCAAAATGGGACATTTGCTGCCCAAATGTTCACACCTGCAAGCACTGATCTCACCATGCTTGGGCTGAGCTCCTAAACTGCCATCAGCAGCTCTTCTGCCTCTTATTGTTCATTTTATCCCAGCATCTGAGTCAGTTCCAGAAGAACTTCCTGGGAGTTTAAGTGGTTGGCCTTCTGTCAGCCAAGGAGGTGCCGCTGCCAAGGGTTTTAGGGATCCTGCCTCGTGTTCCTTGTCCAGGGCAGAGCTCTGGGTGCTCTCAAACCCTTCACAAGAGCACGTGAAGCAATACCCTGTGGTTCCTCATTTGGACCTTTGATCCCTCACTTTTACCTCCAGACATGAGCTCCTGCATTTCAGCCTCCCACACGTCCCCTGTCGCACTGTACCAGACCCTTTGCAGCTCTGCTCCAGGGAACAGTTTATTCTCACATCCTCCAGGATAAAATCTGGCAGCAAATGCTTCCAACTAAAATTTGCATTCTTGCTGCTGTATTTACCAAGATGAGAACAAAAGCCTTCCAAGCCTCTCATTGTGCTTTATCATTTTGTCATGTCCAACAGCCAAGGGAAGAATTCAGTAGTGGGAAGACCTGAGATAGAATTCTGTGCCCACCAAACTGTTCTTCCAAATGGGCACAAGAATTCAGGCTGTTTGCTTGCCAAGGAAAAGCACAGATATAAAAGAAGATTTTATTAAGGCTGCTCTGCTGCTCTTTGACTACAAACTCCACCATCTACAACACCCCTGTTTAAGACCAGTTCAGCTACTCTTTCTTTGAGACACACTTCTCCAAATATTTTCCTTCTGTGCAGCAGAAAAAATGAACCAAAGAACGAGCCCTGTTTTTTCTAAGAATCAAGATAAAAGAGCTGCTTTAATGATGTAAATGTTTGCAAAGAATTTAGAATGAAACCCCCTGGGTCTGGGGAGGCTCGAGCAGACACATCAGGGGTGCACCTCTCCCATCTCTGCATGCCTTGGAGTAAGGCAGGTACTCACTTTTCTCCACAGACAGATCCAGGACATCCCCCAGGACTCGCGTCTGCTCTGACACTTCCTCCAAGATGCTCTCCTGGACAACCCGGGCCACATTCGGTGCCCTCAGTTTCTGAAATGCAACAGACGTAACTCAGGAGCTGAAACAAGGGCAGGATCAAGCTCCAGATAAATGAGGATTTCTTTCTTAGAATCCAACTTTTAAGACCAGCAAGAAAACCCCCGCTGCTCTCAGAAGGCCCCTTGCCCACCACACTCCCTGTAGTAGCAGTTTTTCATTCATTAAATGTTACCCAAGCCAAGCCAAGCCTGTGCATTTGCAGCCTGCTTTGGGCACAAAGGTATTGCTTAGAGCTTCAGCAAAACCCAGAGGCTGAGAAGAGGCAGCAGAGTTTGTATGACATGTTCTGTGTGGACACACATGTACCATGCATTTTTTGTACCCCATTTCCATTCTGAGTCTCTCTGCTGTTATAAAGCAAACAAAACATATTAACTTCTCCTGTAATCAGAATCAACACTGACAGCCAGTGCTCTGGAAACCCCCAGGCTGCTCTGTACCTGCAGCAGACCTTTGCACAGCCTCAGGTGTGTTATCAACAGCATGTCTAGGTTGTCATCCCCAGTAGTTACATCTCGTGCTTCTGGTCTTGTGTCACAGCTCAGGGACTGGAGCACATTGTCATTGTATGTGCTGGTGAGATGAGGGGAAAAAAGAGTTAGAAGTCTCATCACTAAATAGAATTGAAGATGTAGTGTCTCAACAGGCAGCTGCAAAAGAAACCAGGTGGCACTGAACAGAAAAGAGCATTTTCTTTAATTGCATTTATAACCCTCTCTAAAAACATGGGGACACATTTCTGTGCTGGATTTGACACCACAGCTGTTTCCCAGCCAAGTGTGGCTGTGCTGGGACCCCCTTTGCCTGCCCCACGAGGTGCTGCAGCACATACCTGACACTGCCTGTCCTTATGCTCCCAAACAAGGACAGCTCGTCAGCACTGCAGTCAGCGTTCAAGAAGTCAAAACTCTCCAGCACTGTCTCCACCATTAAACTCTCCATAGAGGAATGTTTGTGAAGTGTCTTCAGCTGTCAATGAAATAGAAGCAGAAAAGCTGTTATTTGTAGTTAGCAAGCCATTTTGCAGGAGTTCTTTGCTGGTTTTGAAATCATTCCTAATAAAAAAATCACTTTGTTTTTGTGATTTCATTCTTAACACATCAGGGAAGTCTGCCCTTGGTGCAGCACTCTGACCCCAAAATAATGTTGCTACTTAAATTCAAAACATGTTTCGATATTTTAGTCTCTGTGGATTCTGCTTTATCTCCATGCCTGGTAAGGCTGGTGAGAGCTGATATTCTCTGTCACTAACAGAGTTTTCACTCATTCCCTCTTTCACAGCTCAAAGCACCAATCTTGGGGGGCTGTTGCATTCCAGCACAGCATCCAAGAGCTTCATATCAATAGTGGATTTCATGGGGCCACTACCTTTCTCCCCCTTGGAAAGGCTGTTTTGAGAGTGCTTGGTTTGGGTTTTAAATTCTGTTTTTCCAGGGGTTTCACTGGAGCAGGAGGCCAGGGCAGCTGTGTTACCATCAGTTCTTACTCCAGCCTGGATTCCTGCCCCAGCCCTCGTGTTCCTGCTCCAAACCTGCAGTACAGCCCCTGCCTGCTCTTCTCCAGGACCGTTCCTCCAAGGAAAGAAGTGTCTCCAGCCCCGCTGCCGTGTCAGACAGCCCGACCCGCCTGCAGGAGCTGGGGGAGCCCGGACACACGGGGGTCGATGAGCTGCTGCAGTCACCTCGAGCTACGCCAAGCTTGAAAAACAGCAGCAGATTCGAAGCAAACCTAAGTGCTGAGGCCCTGACACGCAGCCCAGGTTCTGCCCAGCCCAGAGTTTCCAGTGGGACCGCAGATCCTCCGCTAATCCCATCCCCGCGGGCGCGCTGTGCCCGGCGCCGGGAGCCCCTGCGCTCCCCGGGCCGCCTTTGCGGGCCCTGCCTGACCTCTGGTGGCCAAACTCCCGTGCTGGGGACGGGCAGCGCCGAGCAAACCAGCACAGGACCTGTCGGGAGTGACAGGGAGAGCCACACCACCTCCCGAGGGTAAAACACTACCGCACCTTCAATTTATCCCTCAGAGACGAAACCTGGCATTCCAATTTCTCCAGCTGCGCTTGCCCCTCGCCGCGTGATTTCAGCAAATTTAACACTTCCTGGAGAGTCCTGTCAATTGACTTCGCACGTCCGTCTGGTTTGAGGTCACTTGCAGCATTCCAGCTTCTCTGGCTGATGTTTTCCTGCTCTGCCAGACGGCGATTCCGGGCCTGGCTGAAAGAGTCTCTCCTGCCTTTGTGACGATTGGGAAAACTGGAGGGGCTGCCTGGGAATCCATCCACACACGGAGTCTTCTTCAGGATGTCCAGAGTGGTGTGATCTGGGAGAGGATGCTGCAGCCCTTCTGCTCCAGTCTCTTGAATTATCACCAGTGGCAACATCCTGTGGTCCAGGGCCGGAGTTGTACTTCTGGATTCTGCCCCTTTCTGATCCTCAGAGCTGAACGAGTCTCCCTCGCTCGTCTCCGCAGGGTTGTGGGGCTTGTTCCTCCCAGGGACATCGAAATCACAGGCAGCCAAGTAGCTCAGGATGCTGGGGGGCTGGGCTTCCTCACCTCCATCCCCTGGGCTCTGCCTCTGCTGCAGAACAGACTGCAAAGAGATCCCCAAGTGAGCCTGGAGACAGCTGGAAAGCCTGAGAGCCCACCTAGGAGAGGAGACTCTGCTTCCCTGGTTCCCAGTCTGATGCCCACCGCAGACTACTGGAGCAGACACCCACACCCCCACCATTCCAGCTGCTGAGCAGAGTTTTGTTGAGGGGTGTTTTTTAATGTTTTACAAAGTCTAAAATAGAACTCAAAAGAATAAGGGTTAAAAGAAAAATTTAACAAAGCCCCAAAATAAACCACAAAGGCCCCAGAGTGCTGTTTTACACTTCTGGGTGTGATCCTGAACAGTAGTCTAATCTCACCCAAAACCCAAGCCCTGGGTCTGTGCTTTGCCTTTTGCTCTCCCCCATGAACTCACCAGGTAATATCTCTCTCTGAAGCTGGGGGTGTTTGGGGGGGTCCAGTTGTACAACGAGCTCTTCCTGCTACCCACAGAAAACTTGGCAGTGCTTCCAGGTGACAGAAACAGATTCTCTGTGTCAAAGGGGCTGCAGCAGGAAACAAAGGCCCAAGTGTCAGTGAGAGCAGAGAGCACGGAGCTGTTTAGCTCCTGGTAGGATTTGAACTGGGACGTTTAGTCAGCAACACAGGGAATAAAGGGAAACAGAAACTGCCTCTCTGACCAGTGTCTGTGATTGCTCTGGCAGAGAAAGACACAGGCAAGAAGGCTGTGGTTTGTACACAGAATTCTCAACGCCCTTTAGACAGAAACTTGTGCCAGAGTCTTTGGAAGAGGAGTCCAATGGTCCCAAAGGCTGAAGTGCTCTGTCCTCCTGACACCGGTGCTGGCCCGGGCACGGGGCAGTGACAGGCACAGAACCATAGAGAAGGAAATACACCACATGTAATAAAAGAGAACTGCCAATTTCCCTCCTGCAGAGCACACACCACCTGGAAAAACCAATAAAAACCCTCATTATCCTTCACCTATTAATAAACAATTCCTTTGGCTGGCGGAGGAAGGCTGTGCAGTGCTACTTGGCAAGTTCTGTGGTACATACAGGCAGGGATGAGCCAGTTACAGCCCCAGAGGATACTGGCTGCGGTCTGCAAGGGTTTGTCAAGTGCTGCTCCAAGGACTGCCTAATTACCTACTTCAGCACAGCCATTAGTTTCTCAACTTCTTTGCAAAGCAGTCCAAGGAAACTCAGATGAATGATCCCCTGGGATGCAACTCAGGAGAGGGAAAACACATTTCAAGTGAAGTAAAGCAAGTTTGGTTTTTATATGTGGTATTTTTTGTTGCCTACTGAGATGCCTTATGGCACCAAAAGAAAGTTTGTTTTTCCACTTGAGTATTGGCATTTTGAAAAAAGTGAATTGTTTATAACAAATCTGCAGCCTCAGTGATACGAATGGAACAACCAAAGAGGGGTTAAAGTCAGCTGCATTCAGCTGTACATTGCAGGAGATCCAAGTGATAATGAGGACTAATCAACTGGAGGGAAATGAATTTCTGCTCTCCAGCAAAAGTTGAAAAGCAGAGTCCCAACTCTCTCTGGCTTCTCGTGTTGCACAGGGACAATTCTGCAGAGCATCCTGCAGTGCAGCCCTCTGTTCTTCCCGAGCACAGAGAATGCTCTGGGAGCTCCCCTAGCCCAGGTTAATTGGCTGAATGAGCCAGCGTCACCCAGCTGGGCTCCATCACAGCCCCGCTCCTCGGAGCCACGGGAACAACCATCTGCACTGGCTCACGGGCAGAAATAAATCGGGTTTCTGACAGCAAGAGCCTTTTAGCCAAAGCCTGCTGTGTTTACTGATGAAAGCAAATTACTCCTACCCATGGCATTCTTAACAAGAGTCACAGGGATCCATTCCTCAGATTTTTCATTTTTAGCTTTTAATACGGTGATGCAGTAATGCAAAATGACACTTCTAGGAAAGGAACAAGAACAAACAACATCTGCTTTGCCCCTTTGGCAATTCCTAAAAGCCTCCAGCAAAATGCAGCTCTTCAACTGGCTCCAAACAAGCACATGCTCCTGGTCCTGCAAGGAATGACTGCGAGAGCAGAGCAGAGGGGGACAGCAGGAATGGAGTCTGCTCTGGAGCTTCTACTATCGCTTGGCTCTGAGCTCCTGGGGCACGATCCATCATCTCCCTCCACATTTCTCCAGCAAACAAAGCATCACACTGGGACAGCTCCATGAATCCATCTCTCCCAGCATTCTGACACAGACAGAATCCAGTGGGGGATGTTCCAGGGAAGCACAGAGGAAGTCAGTCAAATGGAGTGGGCTCTCCCCAGACACAGGCTGGAGTTTGAGGCAATCCATGGCTGGGATCTGTCATGCACCAGACTTTGCAAGCAGACTATTGCCTTTAATTGTCACTGGCTTTTCCTCAGTTTGTGTAGCGACTTCCTGAAATCATTGACATAAAACCTCTGCATAGGTAAAAACTATGCAGGAATGTCATTGTTTAACCTTAAATTGTGGAGCAAGTACTTTGATGGGGGGTGGGGGTGGCTGTGCTGAGAGAAAGGGTGGCTCCTCAGTTCCTGTCTACATTCCCCAGCCAACATCCTCATCCCTGCACAGGATTACCCAGCCACAGCTTTTCAGGACTGAAGAACTCCATTAAAAAAAATTTCTAAAGTGACCCACGTGTCTGGTCATCTTTGCTGTCCCCATTCTGTGCCCTCATCACTGCCCTCCTGTCCAGCCACTCCCTGGATTCAATACCCCCAGAGCAGAAGGGTGGATAGAATTCCCCGCCTGAATCCCACTGCTCAGCCTGTGAATCCAGGCTTAC
>QWTY01044870.1:0-12492 GCA_008033365.1 Pseudorectes ferrugineus
AGTTCCCTTTCAAGTGGTGGGAATGTTTCCCACCCAAGCAGGCTGTGCCAGCACCAAGTGCTCTTGGCAAGTCCAATCTGCCAAGCTCACTCTCTCCATAGGGAACTCCCAACTGGCAGCTGACTTTTTGCCATTCAGTCCCACAGAGATCACTGCAAAGCCTCCCAGCAGGACCAGATTCTTCCTTCTGAAATACCTTTTAACCTACAGGCAGTAAAACATTTCAGGTCACGGTCAGCTGGTCTGAGATCCTGTGGTTAACTAGGTCTGATAGCCTCCACTCAAGCTGCTTTTAGGCATTGCAGTTTCCTCCTGAGAGTTTGTAAAGCTTTTTAAAGCTGGAATTTAGTACTGTGAAGTCTTGAGCTGAGGGAATCTGTAGGTTACATTCTGGTTGGTTGTACATCAATGTATCAGAGCACGGCAATTCTGCTGTGGTCTGAAGGCAGAGTTAATATTGTCTGCTCTTGGCCTTTCTCAGCTCCAGGACCGAGCACTGCTGTCTGCCAGGGTTTGCCAAATACAGTCACCAAGAGAAAATCAATGCTAATCAATGTCTACAGACAGGGTTGGAAGCAGAACACCTCCCTGGAGACCTGCTGACTGCAGGCTGTCATCCTTTAGCTTTTCATTAAGGTTTTAGGCTACCTAAGAGTCTGTCTTTCAACGTGTAGAGTGGGGAATTGCAAAGAAAGTGAAGGACCTTCCCCAGCTCTGAGGTACTGTGCCCCCAGCCATCTGCAGAAAGGTGGATGCATGGGAAACCTCTGCTGCCCTGTGCTTGTGAATACCTCTCTGCATTGCTTGCCAGCATGAAAGTCGGAGACTTCATCTGAATCCCAGTGCAGTCCATGCCAAGATCCATAGGAGTCTCACTGACTTCCTCCTTAACCTTCATCCTTCATCCTTAACCTCTTCTGTGCTGTTTTGTGACGCTGACACTCAGCAGGACAGATGTACCCAGGAAAGGTTGGCTGCTCCTTGCCTCTCTTTCTGGCTCTCAGTGCTGAGGGGTCCCTTCTCCGAAAGAAGTTTATCATGGGATCCTCTCTTGTGCTCTGCTGGGTTTGCAATCCAAGGCAGTGAAACAAACTGTAGAGGGATGGGATGTGCATTTGTGTGCACATATGGAAAGGGAGTGGAGTGAGAATACAATGGGATGAGGCTCTGTTGCTTACAGAGGAGAGTTGGACCAACTCAGAGTGCAAAGAAAATGCTGCCCATGGCTTGCAGAGAGAACAAAAATGAATAAATTCAACCAGATGTAGGTATTGACTGGGCACAGGGCAATCTCTACCTTCTGTAACCCAAGTAGTTTTTTGAGCTGCTTCTTCCACCCACCTTCTCCCCTCTGATTCTCTCAGCACCTGCTGTATTAAAAATACAATTACACCCTTGAAAAGTGACGGATTTAGACTCTGTCACTGTGTCAATGACCTTTAGATTTAAGACTGGCTCCCAAGTGACCCCTGCCCCAGAGGTCAGTAGTTAAGTCGCCCATTCTCTCCACCTCCTTTCATCACCGAGCCTTCAAAGAACAAAAGTCAGATCTGCTTTGCTCACTCTACTTTAGCCATGGTCACTGCATATCATTCCCTAGCAGCAAAGAAATTTGTGGGAACTGGTTAGATACTGGAAGATGAGTTGCTAAATGGTTCATGTATCATAACGCCTGTGAAACACATTGGTGCTGCAGCTTTACTTCTTGTTCAGAGCAAGGTGCTAGGATGGATCTTAGCGTCCTAAAACAACTCTGCTTTGCCATTTAATGTGGCTGTCCCAGGAATCCTGTGAGTCCCCCTCTGTGATGCTCACTGTACCCTCCTCCCCACTGATTTACACAAGGTACAGCAAACAAGGCTGCCGAGTACAAGCCTCACCACA
The DNA here is from genome assembly GCA_008033365.1 of Pseudorectes ferrugineus. Lineage (NCBI taxonomy): Eukaryota > Metazoa > Chordata > Aves > Passeriformes > Pseudorectes > Pseudorectes ferrugineus. The sequence goes on from QWTY01044870.1 coordinate 1,885, forward strand.
AAGTCTTCCTCAGCATGGGCAATACTCCAGAAACCAGGAGGCACCACACAGATGTGGGATCTCACTGTGCACTGTCCAGTGCCAGGCACAGTGTGTTCACATCCACCAGGATTTGAATCCACAGAATCTCAAGCCAAAACCCGGCTTGCAGACCTGCCCTTCCTCTGGCCACAGGCTGGCCATCACTGGGATTCATGCACAAAACTACAGCATCCTTGCAAGATACATTTGCGAATTATTCCTTTCCTTACACAGCCCAAATATCCAACTTCAATTGCATTCCATAGCCACAAGGGGATATGGAGAAAGTGGACATGATGGATATGATGGACAGCAGCCTGCACACTTGTTCCTGCTCATTAGGAACAGAGTACAGTGACACTGCACCTCTCCTGGCATCGGTTCCCATAGGCTCTGTGACAGCTGAACAGTGGCAGAACTTGTTTCCTGCCTCTGGAGAAAGTAACCCTCATTCGAGCTGAAATGTGGAGCTGTGTTCTTCCACTGATCCTGTTAGAAATTCCAAGTAAAGGAGTGTCTCACTGAGATTCCTGCATCACAAATTCACAGGAGCACCCCTCACACCCTCTCTGAAGGTTAGGAGCACTGTGCAGGTTGGAGCAAGCTTTTAACTTTCCAGCACTCCTTTTTGTACCAGGAGATACCAAAGATGCTTCTAGAAAATGCCACCTTAGCTGGTATTCCTTGCAATACTGACAGCCATAACTTCACAGAAAAAAGATAAAATTACAAAAGTAAAAAAAAATGCTGTTCACACAATTCTGTTCAGCACTGCCAGTTACAGCTAGGGGACAGTAGGGTCCTTAGGACTAGGGGTATTTTTGTCACTTGTACTAAGGTTTTGCCACTGCAGCAACATATCTGAGACATTTCCAGCCAACTCCAAATAACTTGGTCCATCTCCATGGCACAGGTCCCGTTATCTCACAGCACTATGTTGGCATGGCTGTACCATGCCCACTTCCAGAGGAGGGATTGCCACATGATCCTCAGCATACAAACTAATTTGGCATCACCTGCTGTAAGCAGAGGGCTCTCTCTAAGGTGACATTGCCTTGCTTAGTGTAAATACATACTGGACACCACAGATAAATACATTTTGAACCTCACATTTGCTGATTTTGTGACTTTTATATATAATTCCTTGAGACGATGCTTTTCTAACACACATTTTGTGCAGAAATTCCTCTCTTGGTGTATCATAGAACACTGTCAGGGATGTGAGACATCCAGTCAAGCATGAAACTGAAACTGGCCCCATGTCCCAGTGATTTCCCATCTCTTCCTCATGACTTCTGCATCTGTCATCCTATTGCTTCCTCTCCCTCTCCCAGCCTCAGATTCAGTTGGGGATTAGGTTGTTCCCATCAGATGTTTGCCAGAAAGAGCAGCTTTACATCCTAAGCTCCCCTCAACTTTGAATTAATTTTTATATCTGAACCTGGACTCGTGTTTGAAGCTTTAGCTTGTGCCTATCTGAACATCTCCAGATAACAATGGACTCCAGATTAATTCTTTAGGGTGTCTTATGCTTTTTAAAATGAAGTTGGTTAAAATCTTTTGAATTGTGAATGTTTGGAAGAGATAAATAACAACGTTGCACAATGAAATTTTAGTTATCTGTCTTTTTCAAGGGCTGGTCAAAATCTTCTCAGCATGTAGATGGAAATACATATACAACCCAAAATTGTAAGGAATTGTAATAAACAAAGAACTGCTGTCATTTTTCATCATCTGATAGTGTTGTTTCTACCATCAAGAGTCTTGCATAAGAGATAGTAGAAGAATCCTCTGCGGGAAATTACATCCTAATGTTTTTGGGACCCTCTGCCAAGTGGTATGCAAATGTAAAACAAAATTTTAGAGAAGTTTAGAAAGACAAAGATTAGTTTCTTAAATAATTTATTTGGAATATATTAGGTGTTAAATAACATCATATAGCACAAAGTGTTATCAGTTGCACTATATTTGTTCATGATCACACAGATAAGAAATCCCCAAAACACAAAGAAGAAACTTGACCAAAAAAAGAAATCTTTGGTAGAGAGATCTAGTGAAACACGTGCTGAATGTGACAGTAGGGAGCCCCTAAACTGAAAGGAGATCAAAGAAAGCGTTGATATGAACCAAAGCAATAACAAGAAGGGAAGGTTTTTAGCATAGAAAATACAACAAGCGTGTTATGTTACAAAATTTCCAGGTTTTCTTTCCCCTTCCCAGTATGACAGCTGCTCACAAGATGTTTTTCCTTGCCTCGGTGATGTGTGTTTCCTAGGATAGCAAGTGACTGATAGACCCAATAGCACCACCACGCCTCAGCAGTAAGTGCTCTGATTTACTTGGACTAATTTGTCCTGCTGCAACTCCAGCAAGCCAGCGGAAAGCTGGGAGGAGGACGTGGCTCATTACCTCTGAGGTGCTGTGCAGAAGAGGCTGTGGCTCCGTTTAGTCACATTAAGGTGGGCCGAGGTGGGGAGAAACGAACCGTGCAAAGGACTCCGTGCCTTTCCACTCAGCTGCTCCCCAGGGCAGTCCTGACAGCTCACAAACCCAGGGATTAGCAAACTGACTATTAGCAGTGTTCAGAAATGAAACCAAATCAACAGGAACCCTTTCTGCTTTTTTTTTTTCCTTTCTTTCTTTTGGTCAGAATCTGTCCACTGGCATGCCTGTACCTTACAAGCACCAGTGCTGGATGGGGTGAGCTGTGTTCTTGTCAGACTTGGCTTTTGTCAGTGCTGAGGACAGCTCAACATTCCCATAGCAGGAGCCAGCCCTGGCTTCTTTGGTGCACCTGATGCTTGGTGAGGCTTTGAAAGGCAGCTCAGCTTCAGGTGCCAAATCCCCTCATGCAGAAGGGCCGTACATGCTGCATGCACAAACCCTAGTTCTGCTTTCTGAAAGCACCTCTTTGTCTCATGAACAAACAGAAACAGCCCAGGGACATGCCTTGGCCTAAGGGAGCTACATTTCTTCACCAGCTGTAAACAATTGTCTTTTCTAAGCCTTGACGTGTACCTTGGTCCACATGGAAATCAAGAGGGACTTGTGTCAGTGGGAGCAGGATCTCACCAGAAAGACGTTCTCCTTAAACCTGGTGTCGTGTTCCCTGCTGCTCTGGGCTGCTCGTAACTCACATGAACAGACCAGGCCATGGCTGGCACAGGTTATAACTCAGTCAGGAAATTAAACTGGATTTCTTTGTGGGCAACAATAACCCACAGTGGCCGCTTTCTTGAAACCTCTTTTCATCCCACTTATCATGTAAACACCTACAGCATGGGGGTTGGTGTTTTTCCTGCAGGGAAATAACTCACAAATGGAAGATATTTACACCAATTTTTTGTGGTTGCTCCATTGGGCCGTTTGGGATAGTATCCAGGTGGGAGAACCTCAGCTAGAGCAGGTGAAAGCAGGGAGTTTAAGGGCAGTCAGCGATGCATGAAGGCATAACCATGGACATAGACTTGTCCACAAAGGTTTTCACAGTGCATCACTGAGGCCTTTGTCCTGGGACCTCCCTCCCAAAGCATCACCCATTGCTACAGCTCCTACAGAAGAACAAAGGCATTGAGCCACCAGCCTCTTTGATGGGCTTTTAAGGCAGCTGGGGCATGGCTGACCATCTTCCTTCACATGCACACTGTCACTGCTATGGAGGAGATTTACTTTGCCTATTGAACCCACTGAAACTCATCTATGACTATGTATTTTGTCACTTTAAATTGGCACTTTTTGCTTTAACCTAACATTTAATTTTAGTTAATGTGCTTTGCTCTGACACGAGGGATCCCTCCAGTCTGATGAAGAAAGATGTAGCCAGGTTCAAGGGCTAGGACTTGCATTTTAAACAAAAGACTCAAGCTAGAAATAAGATTCACAAGTTCAAGAGTGAGTGCAATTAGCCCATAGAACAACTGGTGGAGGACTGTGTCAAATACCACATCTCTCAAAATCTTTCACTACCAAGGTCAGATGTCTGTCGTGGACAAATTTTGTGGTGCTGTCATAATTCTTCATCTCAATAGTGTTTCCTTGAAACAGCATGGGAGAATAATCTCTTTCCCTGTCAGAAACACTGAATGAATTTCTATACCCTGATTTATGGAGGAGATCCGGGCAGAAGACTCTTCTAGCTTGGACTCTGCCATGACAGCAGTGTGTCCTTCCAAGCTCCCAGAGAGTGCAAGTTCTCCATCTGGACTTCCAGGTTTTTGCACGACCAAGGATTTCCTATCCTATTACATACAAATAAAATAGCAATAAATATAAATAAATAATCACAATACATGGAAGAGCAACCCACAGATTCTGCCAGGAGAGAGGGACTATCACGCTAACACCAAGACTGCACATCTCACTGTCTGCTAGGGAGATGATGTCTCTGACCAACACTCCACTATATTGCTGCTCATGCTGGGACAGGAGACACCACAGTTTTCAATCAGTGTCAGCTCTTCCATGCTCTGCAAGTGTGGGGCTTGCTGGAAGAATCCCAGGATGCTGCCCCGAGCTGCCACTGCCGTCTGCTGCAGGCCTGGCTCTCCCAGGACCTTGACGAGGAAGTTGATGTATCTCATGGCCAACCGGAGCGTCTCGTTCTTGCTCAGTTTTTTGTCTGGTGGGTGCGTGGGAATGAGTTTCCTCAGCTTGGCAAAGGCGCTGTTGACGTTTTGCTGCCTCCACCTCTCCCTGGTGTTGGTGAAGATCTTCCTTGTCATTCTTAAGTTGCTGCAAAGCAAAGGAGATGGTGAGTGAATGCTGGATACCCCTGGCTTTCACACAGGCTGCTTTTTTTAGGGGCACTGTAACCTCTGGGCAAGTTGCAAGCACAGAGTGGTGGTGCTAGGCTTCTAATTTTTGCTGTCTGTGGCTGATGCTCTTGTCCTGCATGTCCTTCACAGATTCATCCTGAAGTCATGATCAGAAGTATTGGAGATGCAACTGGATGCCAGAGTTCAGTAAGAACTTCACAAAGGAAATAAAGGAGTTTAATTTCCTTTTACAAGCAGGATGTGTAAGTGGTGCTGCTACAAGCCCAGCTTCTCCAGGCTCCTCAGAGTTCCCCTGCAACAGAATTCCCAACAGACAATGCATTTGTCATCCCACCAGGCTGCACGAGAGCCACACGGGCACTTTTTATGGGGGAAGGCAGGCAGACCCAGCACAGAACATATCCACACCTCATTTCACACCTTCCTGTTCCTAGCTGGCCCAAGCTCGGTGATTCCTGGCTGAAACAAAGCCAGGTGGACCTTCATCATGGGCCTTCAGTGAGCAGGCAGCCAACGCCACAGACATGTGTGACTGTGGTTATTTCAGGAGGTTATTTCCCTTCTCCAGGGAAGCACCAGTCTGGTTCCCTGCCCAGCCCACACAGGCTGCTCACTGCTGGTGTCAGAGACTTTTCAGTCTGGCTTCTGCTTTAGCCTCTGAGAGATGCCAAGACTAAGCCACAAGTGCCGTAAGTGCATGAGGGGAAGTGTGATTCCTACAAAACATGCTGGCATCCCAGACAAAACCTCTCCCCAGTTGTGCCCTGTCCACCCTCACAGAGCCAAGCAAAGGGAGCCCCGTGCCCAGAGCAGACCTGGCAAAGAAGAGTACTGAGGCAAGGGGTGCACAGTGATTTTAAATGCCATTTACCAGAAAGACTGCCAAAAGTTCTTTGTGTTGCCCCAACCCTTCTCCCACCACCATGGGAAAGTGTCTTCCCTTCTCTCCCACAGCCCTGGAGGAGGCACTGACTCCTCCATTTCTGAAGCAGCTCTTTATGCCAATGGCACGCAGACAGTTGGAGCAGGGAACAGCTATCCACAGCCAAGAGACTAAAGGACAAATGTTTCCACTTACCCTCTAATGCATGTGAAAACCTCAGCTTTTTATACTCATTGGCAAACCCTTCTTTACAGTAGTCCTGTAAAGGGGAGTGGGGAGCAGAGGGAATACCATCCTTCATCCACAAGAAGAGGAAACTTTGGGATGACAGCCCAGCTGTGATCCTGTTTCCGTCTGAAGCAGCCTCACACCACACAAGACACTCGGGGTTCACCAAAATACACGGTAAAAGTCCAAGGGAGTAAAGAAACACAAATGTGACTCACAGTTTAATTGGGATGCCCTGTCATGGAGCCAAGGCAGGGAAGTTCCTGCCCAGCTCCTTCAAGTTCCAGTCCAGCACGGATTACCAGCTGCCAGGGGAACACAGCTGCAGCACTATAAATCCTGTCACAGCTGTGTTCAGAGACCTCTGGTCAGGGATGCAGCCAGTACAGGCACACCCCTGTACACTGTAAATGGCTGCTCACGCTGACAATACCTCACAGGCTCCTCTTGTTCCTGGCCTTTACACTGCTAACACATTTCTGTTTTGGTAGAAGACTGAAATTACTGTCATATCTTTAGGGGATGAGAAAATTGTCCCGTCAAAATGGCCTTGCTTCATGAAAGGCTCCTTTAAAAAACAAACCCTCCTATTTCAGGTTGCTGAGAGTTTTTCTCGTCTTTTATAGACTTACATTAAGACTCATTGCTTGATCCAAAAGGGGATTATATCTCTGTTTTTATTCTTTTTTTTTTTTTAATTGTTCTCCTACTCTGTGTATCATTTTTGGTTTGTGCTGTGGGAACAAATCTGCTTGGTGCTTTGCACCTACCTCAAACATGTTGCATGTACCTTTTTGGCAAGAACACGGCCACATCAGTGGTACAGATTTTAAACACTGCCTTCCAGTGCTCCTCTGTACTGCAATGTGTTCAGTGCCCAAGGCAAAACTTTTGCCTTTAGAGATTTAGTCTTCCAAGCAGCTGCTCGGATCCATGTGAAATTCAGAATGCCACCTGCTTCTGTCTTCTGTTTCGCTGTTTATGTTGTTGTTTGATTTTTTTCTTTGTTTTTTTTCTTCTGAAGACATAATTATCTGTGTACAAAGATACTTGTTTTTTGTAACATAGAGAAAGTTATTTGGGCTTCCTTTTTTCTTCTAATAGCTTGACTGGACTGTGTTTTGCCAGCTTTGGAGCTCTGCACTGTAATTCTGCCATGTGGGTCAGTGTTTGCTGGATACCTGTTTACATCTCAGCTACAAATACCAAGAGAGAGTCTGTTTCTTGTCTTCCTCCTGCTGCAGACAGTCCCCAGCGCAGCACTCCAGGAAAGCAGGTTAACACCCAGCCCTGGTGCTGTGAACATGCCCTCTTGTCCTGTTAGTGGTGTTATTGGTGGAAAAATAAACCCAGCCTACTCCTTCAGGCCGTGCTTTCTTTGTCTCTCTACTCATGCCTCCGGAAAGGACAATGCTACGTTTGTGGTCACAAGCCTTGTCAGCAAACAGATGCCTTTGTGAGAACAGCTCCTGCTTTACACTTCGAAAACGTGTGTTTGTATTTCTGACGTTTATTCGAGATCCGCAAACAACAGCTCCTTTCCTTTCCCGGTGCCTCCTCTTGCACTGATAGCTCTATGGGGAGCTTTGTTTCAGGTGTAAGCCACCTCCATACATCTCTCCACCTTAAATTCCTCTCCTTTTTGTTTTTCCTGGTGTGGGTTTCCTGTTGTTGTGCTTGGAGTTTCAGTTAGAAACATAGGAGGGAAATTATCCTGGTCCAGTCCTGCAATAATTGTCATTTTTCAGCACAGCTTTTTTTCTCTAGTCACCTACACATCCCTCGAGTTCTCTGTAACCACAGCACCTTCTAGTTAAAATGCAGCCGGTTTGCTGGCAAGGGGTCTGATTTCCATTTCTTTTGTCTCATCTCCTTCCTTCTTTCCCTTCCTTTGCTCCAACCCTTCTCACCAAACTTGTCTTTCAATATGTTATTTGCAACTTCAGGTCTTTGCTAATTTTGCACATCTGAGCAATGTATTATTTAGCTTTCTCTGATGCACTGTACAAAATACATGTCATCTAGTGGTTGTGTGCAGCTTGTATCCCACTGGTCTGTTTTAAATCTGTGCAGAAATCACCTGTTTGTACATGTAATGTACAGATTTATTGCATTAACCTGCAGGTTTGGACTCTGTACTTTCTGCTCACCTTCCCTAACCACAGATTAACAGCCCCACATTTAGATGACAATTAAAAACCCAGGAAGACAGCGGCTTAGATTCAAGAGGATTAATTCTGCTCTCAGCAATGTAAATCTGGAAGTTTACGCCATTTTCACTGGAGGAATTACTTTGAAGGACAAAATTTTGTACTGAGGAAAGGATTTAACTCAGCTCAAGGAGGCATGTCCAGAAGTAGGAGGTAAATGCAGTTTCGTAAGGTGCACATCTGCAACACTTAAAGAGAATTATGCAAAGAAATAACCCCGGTGAATCTGCTCCAACAGCCAGAAAGAGAAAAAAACATAGGAAAAACAAGCCACCACCACCCACCAAACAGACAATTGAAGGTCCTTCCACCCCCTATAAATACAAAAAATATAAAAATGTGTGGTGGGCGGAATACTGGCTATTTTTAATGCAGCCGCGAGTGTCGCCAGACAAAAGACTGAACCGCAGAAGAGATGAAGATCTCTCCCACAGCAGCAGTTCTCACAGCCTCTCCGTGCAAAAGCCTTTCAGGCAATTCAGGCAGCATCAGCAGCAGCAGAGGCAGAGCAGCTTAGGCACAAAGCACATCTCTGCCAGACATTCCCCAGCAAATGGCCCCCGAGCCAGCGGTTAATGTCTGAGGGCTGGCAGGGGACTCGCCGGGAGCCCGGCACTCAGTCATAATTAGCAGGATGCTATTAACTAAAGATCTTGGACGAGAAAGTTCCTCCCTCAAGTTATACCTCTGACCTCGGTGAAGTTAAATCCATGTTGAAACTGGCCACGGGAGACCTACTCCTGCAAATCTTAATCAGACAGCAGATGCCTGCTGCCATCAAGAATTGGAGTGCTTCTAGTAAACCTGCGGTGCCACACCATCACTCCGCAGGGGAAACCCAGTGCCTGCTAAAAGTGGTTATTTAACACATTGCGTTGGATTTTGTGAAGTCCCCCCAGCCCTTAAGTAAATGGAACAGAAGAGCAGATTGTGCCTGTTTCCTCTACCAGGCAGGTACTCGTGAGCCCGATCTGCCACGGGGAGCAAAGATTCCCCAGCTATCACGCCTTGCTGCCGTGCTTTGTTCACTCCTCATCCCTGTGATCTGGGCAAGAGGAGAAAAGGGAAACTCACAGTTTCCCTCTGCAGTTTCACACAAGCCTCAGAGCGTGGCACTCAGCTTCATGCAGAGGGCAAGATTGAGCATGGCTGTCACAAGACAAAACACTACCTATGGCTAACATGTGACTTTATTTTTTTTCCCCCCATTCCCTAGGAGGAATAAACTCACTCCTTGCAGCTTAGCCATGCACTGTTCACTGCGTGCCCACTTGGATTTCAGGGACTTTCTTTGGGTTGGGAGGGGAAGGAAGGGCAGAGGGGACAGTGCACCCCAGCCTGATGGATTGCAAGAGGAGCAGCTCACCTCTAGGTACAGGCTCTCCCCTCCCAGCTTTCCTCAGCTCACTCTCCCCATTCCTGCCTCCCTGTATCTCAGTACCCTTTCCAAAGTGCCTCCCGCCTGAAATCCCAAGGGTGCATTGCTGGACAAGGACACAGAGCGATCTCAGTGAATTTGAGAGTGGATGCTGGGCTGGCAACCAGGGAGTTGGACTTCTGTTCGTGTTTCCCTGCCATGCTTCAGGCAAATTCCTTCTTTTATTTTTTTTTTTTTTCCCCTGCACCTCCTTGTCCCTCCTGCTTATAAACCTCTGCAAGGTTCGTGGAAAAAATTATCGAGTGTGTGTGAGCATTTGTGTGTTAGAGCAGACACGAGCACAGGATGGCCCAGTCTTTCACTGCTGGTGTAGTGAACGAGAAGAGCCTCTCCCTGCATTCCCAGTGTGATTCCTAGCACTATCAGTGAACTTCATTTTATTTCAAATAAGATGAGGGAAGAGGAACTACTTCAGGAGTAAACAAGGGCTCCTTTCTCTGCCTCATGCCTCTGTTGGGAGTGTTACCTGACAATCATACCACGGTACACAGTACAGCAGAGCAGCAAAAGCACTATAAAAACCAGTCCATGCTGACACAGTGATTTACCTTTTTTAGAGCCTGTAAATCTAGGACAAAATGCACATAGTAGAATCTCTGCTTCTGGGAGCCCTCCTGTCTAAGGGCAGCGTTTACAGAAACTCTCACAGCCACACTTGTGCTCTCACTGAACCTTTAGAAAAAAGGAAATCACTGGAGTCTTTCAAAAGCAGCTGTTTGAAGGTCTCAGGATTAAGTCAGCCTTCATGTTTGAGGTTACTATACTGCATGTGATCCCAGTTTCAAGAGAAAGGTCTTTCACCTGACCCAGTGCTGCCCCTGGGTTGCTGAGCTTTGTAATCCAGTTGCCCTCCTGGAGGGTGCAGGTCTTTGGCAGAGAACAGCTCTCTGCTTCCTGAGAAATCAGCCTTGTCTGCAGACTCTGCACACTGTGGCATCCTGTCCTCTAGGCCTGCCTTGGGAAAGGAAGATCTGCAAAGCAATGGGCTGCCACCCAGATGGGGTTTGGGAGAGCACAAAGTATGTGGCCAAGAACTTGACAATAGTGATAAAG
>QWTY01044871.1:0-20838 GCA_008033365.1 Pseudorectes ferrugineus
ATGTGGCTTAAAACTACTTGAGAACTGCCAAGAATTGGTAAGAATTTGCAAAGAACTTCATGTTGTTAAAGTTTGATCTGGACAGATTTTTCTTTTCCTTTTTTTTCTTTTTTTTTTTTTTTTATTTTAGGGGGGAGTGAGGATGTGGATGATGGAAAAGAGCAGTCTTTTCATTTATATGATAATGCATGTCTTTCATAGACAGTGACAGGCCTACAATGGAATGTTATTAGGTAACCTCCTGTCTATAGAGATGCTTTGAATACAATTCTTTTCCAGCGTTATTAAGTTACTGCCTTTGTTAAGCAACCAGTTTTGGTCAGTCCCACAAAACATGCCTCAAATAAGGTGCAACTGTACAATAGAACATTTCCTGCAAAGTTTAACCATGAAATAGTACATTTTCATATTTAAAATGGGGACTATCATTAATAGCCTTAATGCCTTACCCAGCCAAAGGGGAAAGAAAGGATAAAAAGGAAACTAAGGACATTTATAATAGTTCTTTTATTCTCCAAGATAAAATCAAAAGTTAGGATTATTTTTACTTGGCTCTAGCTATCTGAATGTTAAACTTTTAGTTAAAGCTGTCATCCAGAAACTTTGTGTGTCAAAGGAAAGTGACACCTAGAGATGGTGATTCATCCCATCTAGACTGAAATCTTGGGATGAGATGAATCACACCCATAGCTCCCAGTATTTCACCACTGACTATGGAGTGAGACTGAGCATCCAGCTTTGACTACTTACACAAGGCTGGTATAAGTACGTGAGCTCCATTTCCCTTGTGGTGTGGTGTGGTGGAAAGCAATAAGGAATTCTAAACTCTCTGAGCTGCTTATTAGCATTACTTATTTCCACTTTAAATCTTGCTCTTCTGAGGAAAGAAAAGTTAATTTGTCTGAGATCAAGGACCACAACACTGAATTTTGGCAACTCCTGTTATAAGCAGAAGTGACCAGTGCACAGAGTTTGTTCAGCATTTTACTTTGTATTGACACCTACACATGAAAGTTGTTTTGGTCACAGTTTAATTAGTGCTTTTGGAGAGGGGTGGCTTCTTCTTATAAAACCTGTTGATGTACAAAATTTAATCACTGGACCACACTGTCTTATTCCTAGGGATTGTGATGGGCAGCTTTTTCTTAATTTACATAAAGAGTCAGGAGAAATTCAAAGTAATGGGGAAGCAGTTAGCCTTGGATATATTGTGCATACATAACTCCTTGTGTGGTTAAAACCAAGTATCAATGAAGTTAGCTGGAGTGTGCTTCATCATTAAAGTCTTGCTTCAGAAACTGCACAATGACAGCTAAAACTTTTTTCTTTTCCTTTTTTTTCTCTCTCTCTTTTTTTTTTTTTTTTATTTGAATGCTCAGAAGAGATAAGAAAGCCAGAAGAAGAACAGATGTGTTAGAAGTGTGAAATGGATTAACATCAAAGCCCCCTGGGAAAATCTGAAACATGAAATGAAGGATCCTGAATGACAAGAGCTATTCAGAATGCATTAAAAGCTCTGCAGTGCATTTTGGTGCTGTCTGTGTGAGCAACGCAGGGCCCTGTGTGCTAGGGAGAGATGCTGATAACGAAAGCTCTGTGAACTTCAGGGAAATTCAGTTCATCGCTGAGAACTCACCTTGTGGCACAATTTGAATGAGATAGAAAAATCACCCAAACTAGTGATTGCTAATATTTATTGTCTCCGGTGACACGAAGTGAGTAGATAATTTAAGCCCTGGACCAATAAGGCTATAGGTGAAACAGTAATGATTTAAAAATCAGAACATATTTTAGCAATATATTTGTTGAGTGTTTAAATCTATCCTTTAATATTTATCGGTTGACATATTAGCAGAATATTTTTATATACTTAAGATCAGAGAAGGTAAATAAGGGAAAAAAAGTAAGATATTTTCCTAATTATGTGATTTTTACATAGATTCTTTGGAAGTAGATGATGTATAGCTTATGCAAATTTATGTTCATAAATGGTTTCTGATCTGACAAGCATGGTTTCCACATAGTTATTGATGGAAAGAGGTCACTGATATTCAAACTGTGAAAGAGACTGTAGAGGTTAGTGATGAGTTTTCACTTCATCTAAACTCAATGAAAGTCAAGGGAAGTTGGTCAAATAATATAGAAAATATATCAAGATTTGTTCTGTACTTGGCGACTGAACATACTGCAGTCTCAGAATATAAATCTCACACCAGACATTTTGGACAAGTACAAGCCCAGCTAATATTCACAGAAAAGGGGACTCTTTCATTTGGCTACAATGGACTTCTGATGAGGACTCAGACAAACTTGCAGTGAAAAGCTGCCCGAAGTCAATACCAGCACTTCATACAATACGAATTGTATTCATTCCTGAATATCTCTCTTGTACAGACATCATCAGGACTTCAGTGAAAATCCCAGGCCTTTAAGTTCCATTCCAAGTGGTGTTTTCATCCCACTGCTGATACAGAGCAAAGGGTGATTTAAGCCAGACAGCTTATCTTGACAAGGTGCTGCTGTAGTCATCTGCAGGTGTAAGGCTGGGTTAAAAACAAAGCAAAACCAACAATCCCTCCCAAACAGAAGCAGGTTTTCTCACAACCTGAAAAACAGGCCAGCTCTCAGAGATTAGTATATTCTTGGTGCAAAGGTTTCTGCCTCTATTGATCTCTGCCAACTTTGGGACAGGCGCATCAGGGTCCAATACAAGTGAATTTATGGAGCAGGCACTTCTATAATATTTTTAGCCTTGTCTGGCAGTTTAGTTCATATGTTGTTTGAAATATGTCATGAGCTTTAAAGAATTTCCAGCTTACTTGTGTATACTATCAACAAAAACCATTTCTAATAGAATGAGGTACAGCTGCTGCATCTGCCATACATGTAGCTGACTTATTCCTTTGAGCTTTTCCCCCCCCCCTTTTTTTTTTTTTTATTTCAAAATGGCAAGGGATTAGCTGGGAATGACATAACTTTCTTTTATTCCGTAGAGGTAAAGCTTTTAGAAAAATATATCTAGGGAACAATTCATTTTGATGTCTTTAAGGTAAAATAACATTCTCCAGACTGAAAGCTTTATAGTTAGAAGAATCTATTCTAACAGAATCTATTAGTTTGTAAATCAATATCCCCTGTTGATTAATTTCCTAATAAAAAGTGCATGTCTTTACTCTGTGTTCTACCAAGATCAGTTGTATTATTGGACTAAACAACACGATTCTTCCAACCTTATTTATGTTCACACAAATAATCCCATTATATGTTCAACATAACAACTGTTGAAATGAATATTCTGTTGAAATGTGTATTCCAGCGTAGAAAGTTTTTGGCAAAGGCTGTTGTTAAGATTTTAAATAGAATGTGCAAGAGTTCAAAACACAGAGAGAGGTAGATTTTACTTATTTTTAGAGCTGTATATCTGAGGTAGAAATCTTTGCCTTCCTTTATAATCAACAGAGAAATGTAAGTTGTAAGAGAGAATCAATTGTCTGTGATTTTAAGGATCTATTTAAGCATCAAATTAATCACAAGTTAGAATTCTTTGGTTCTATCCAGTAACCACACAGGGAGTGGTTAATTTAGTTGTAGACACCAAAATTTTGTTGATAGTATTCTTCTAAAAACTTGATCTTGTCTCCATCATTTTTTACAGAATTAAGACTTACCATGGTTTCATGAAAAAAAAATAGCTTGGACGTGCTGGGAAAAAGAAAAAAAGTTATTTGGAAATAAAAGGTTCCCCCAAAAGATGATTTTTGAAGCATTGAGATAAAGAGTTCAGTCTACTGTAGTATAACTGTAAGGCTGAATTAAACAATGATAAGCAGTCCTAGAAATGATTCTCTACGTAAATTTACCATGTAGTTGAAAAATATTTTCTTCCAAATAGGAAGAGTTGTGCCCATAGCTATACCTAAATCCCTCATCATCTTGAAACTTTCTCTGCCTTTGTGAATTCATTCTCTGCAGCTGTTCTTCAGTTTTGTGATAGCCAAATAAATACACTAGAGACTGGAATGTTTTGGAGACTAGAACCTTGCATCATACTTCACATGGTACGACTTCAGTTGTGCTTACATTCATCCCAGAGTACAAAACACTTCTTTAGTTTACATATTGTGAGACACCTTGTAGGCTAACGAATAATAACTCGAATATCCGTGGCAGTTGGCAGGCGAAGTCCAAGATTTTCAAATTAACTATTTAATTTTGCAAGATCAATTTGTATCTCCTGTTGTAAGAGACATTTTAGATTCAGCCCTTTCTGAGGACAAAGATGTCCACAAGTTGGCCGCTCAAGGATGGAGACATTCCTCTTTTTGAAAATCTAAATCCAGCTTTTTCAATGCAGCAGTGAAACAGAGAAAACACAACAGAACTAATGCAGTTTTTGCACATACTGGGTAAATTATAAAATAATTAGTCATGTTTCAGTTTAAATAACATGAAAAAACTCCTTTAATTAAGATTCTTAATTAATAGCTGAAAGATTAATCAATCAATAATTATAACTATCATTATAGGGTGTAATTGTGCTTAATTGGAGGGGCTGATTAATGATCAGTATAAACCTTTCAAATTCTCACACTTGAAAATGTTGGGAAGTGATGGATTCCAGCTCATAGAGTTAAAAAGGAATCCAAGGATCATTGAAGATGTGTTCAGCTGCCTGGCCGCAAATTGAAAGCACGGGATTGAAGTGCAGTAAAGCTTCCCATTGTTAGATATATGCACTACTGAGTTACTGCTGTATGTGTGTTTTGGGCTAGTGTGAGCAAATGGGTACATATAAATACAGTTCAGCACACCTCTGCTTGGATCATGCCAAGTCCTAACATTTTGCTTAGAGTTCAAAAAGGATTTGGAGCCATAAGGACTCCTTCTAAGGACAGCAGCTGTCCCATACAGGTGTGTCTCAAGTGTGCTGTGCCATGCATATTTGTGCAATGCATTCTACTTCTCTCACTTATGTTGACGGGACTTCAGGGTTGAAGCTGTCCTCAGCTTGAATGTTTGATGGTCTTCTTCTGGCAGAAAGTAGTAGAAGTTTTTGGGAAAAAACAAATTGAATAGGCAAGTTGAAAACACATTTTAAAACACCTGTGATTTTCCTTCATTTTTGTTTGTTTTGTGGGCTTTGTTTTTGGGGTTTTTTTTCATATTTCATTAGCTGACAGATCAGTGCAGTCTCTGTGTGTTGTGGATCCAGGGAAAAGACCCTCAGCCTGGTTCCTGCTCTAGCGGAACTTTCTGATTTTTTTCACTGAACAATGTTTAATGTCACTGCTTCTCCCAGTCTAGCACCACTGAGTTAATCTGCTTAGTCATTTGGGAATGAAGAAAAAAAAGGTGGAAGCATGAAATTTTAAACTATTAAGTGAAGCTTTAACTATATCCTTTATTACCCCTTTAGCTGTAGAAAAAAAAAAAATAAAACCTCCAGAGAGAATAGTGTGCTTTAACACACTGAAACACTGTGTTAAAGATAGTAATAAATGTTCTTTGGAACAGAAAAGCAAAAAACATCCTTAAAGAACTTAACTGAGAAGGGCCAGGTTTGCTGTTGTTGCTAATTCATTTATTTTTGGGGAAAGCAAGGCAATTGTGTGACATAGGAGAGGGAGAAAAGACAAAGAAAGGCCACAAAGACAAAAACACAGCAAACCTACAACATTCAGCTTCTCTTTCTGATGCTGACTGTACTTTCCAATGTGGACAAAAAGAACCAAAATGCACATTCTTATTAGCTCCCCAAGAACTCATGCTATGCTGTTTAAGATGTTGATTTAGCTGCATTTTGGTCACCAGATCACAAAAGGTTTGTGAAATAAATTATGTTGTCTGGCTAGCCCAGACTGTTATTAAACAGAACACTAAAGCTGTCTCCCTCATAAGAGAGAGGAAAAGGGGTAGGGTAAAAAAAATAAAGGAGTCAAAGCAAATAATCAGCTTGTGTTTTGCACACATTTGAGACTGCTGATGGCCGTTCTCTGAGCTTTTTTCCCTGACCCACTCGGAAGAGATTTTCTTTCAAGGAATATATAATGATGTCACTACAAATCTCCGAGTCCCAGGAGTGGGGGTTGGCAATTTTGGGTATCTTAGAGAATGGGTGAGTTGCAGCTACCTGCTCCTTTTCTGCAGTGGGGTGAGATGAAACACTTCAACCTTCAGGAGAATCACTCTGACGCCTCTCAAGAGTGCAGCATTTGTCAAATGTGTGTTTGAAAGTTCCCAGCATAATTGCAGAACAAGGGGGTTTCATTACAGTGGCTCTGAAATCATGATACACAGTTACTCATCCTGGTGTAGTCAAAGTCAACCTTCCTTTGGCAAAGATAATTGGATTAGATCCATGCAGCTTGATCTTGCAAAGCACTAAGAACCTGGGTGATAACTGAACAAAAGATTTAATCGGTAGTTCAAATTTAATCACGGTCCTGTGGATTTCAGTGAAAGCATGCAAATTTACTGTAGCTCAGAGACTGGTATTCTTTATACAAGAAAACAATATAAATCTTGTTCTTCATTACAATGCACAGCTATGCAAAAAAACAAGAACTTCTAGAAATAGAGGACAATAAAAGTCTCACTCCTAATCTGACTCATTAGTCAATACCAAATAAATTATTATTATTTGTATTGGAACTATTTTCCAGCACTGAAGACAAGTGGCACAAAATAGCTTGTCTCCATAATGTTAAATTACGTTAACTTTCAAGAATAAATGATAACAACTAAGCTTCTACCTGGCAGTGTCCCCAGTACTTAAATAGTCTTGAATAGCCCCAGAAATTCTGAAAAAGAATAATTTTTCCCTGAACTGACCATAGCAGAGACACTTTCATTGTATATGAACTCTGATACCTGGAACCATTCCTGAACACAGAAGAGGAACTCAGAAATTAAAGATACACCTCAGACTAGACTGAAACATTCCTCACTGGTGTGGATTGCAGAATTTCTGAGAAATGTTGTTTTACTCTTTGCCCCTTTGTGAATGCTGCAAGACAAGACAGACAGAGCTGTAGCCAGGGTCAGAGTAAAATCCAGGAACTTTCTAAAGCTGGCAAGGTTTGTAAACCCAGCTGTATGGGAAAAAAGCTAGAAAAACAAAAGGAGATGCAGCAGTGAGACTTAGCTCCTTGCAATGTCCTTTCCAGGAACTTCTGTCTTAATCAGGTAGAATTTACCTGGTAGCCTTAATTTCTAATGGTCTTTCTTAAGTATCATTTGCAGAAGTCAAAGCACCTGTGTCTTATTTCAGGTTAGCTTAGACCACCATACTGGATCAGCAGTCTTAAATACAGTATCAATAAGCTCCCAAAAAAGACATAAATAAAATAAAAACAGGCCTTTGGAGTCCAGAAATTGTGTTCAACTTCTAAATTCAGGACTGGTAACAAACACCCTCCATTTTTTATTCCTCATATCTTATCTGGACAATGGTATACTAAACATCATTCCTTTGCACTTTGCATCTAAAGTGCAAAGGACGTGAGCCTACATCCAGATTCTAGATTTCATACAAAATCATAGGAGAAAAAAAAAAAAGAAAGGAAAACCAAGCATCACCATGAATAAGTCACCCAGGTTCCTGGTTTCTGTTAGGTTCTTGTGTACAAGATGTCTACTGTCACTATTTTATGTGAAGTTCAATCCAGCAGGAACATTGATGAGACAAGCAAAGGAAACCCAGTTTTTGAATCCCATTGGGAATTTCGGATTGAAATAGATGCTGGGCAGCTCCAGAGTCAGGTTATATTATGGCAGAAATACATGTCTCTAGGGAAATTTAGTCAAAAACTTAAGAATCCATGAAATATAGAGATCATTCCAAAAGCAGATGGCCAAGAGTCAGAGTAATGAGTGTATGGGATGCAGGCTAAGTGGCAGTCAGTACATCGTCTAAATCCTTTTCTGCATCTGCCTTTTAATCTCTTTGGGTTTCAGTTCCCCATCTGTAAAATGGGAAGAACCACTTATATCCTTTCATCCTTTGTTTATTAAGAAAAAAAGTCACATGGGACTCTGCTATATTTTGCTGCATATTATAAATGAAATGCTGATCCCTACTGGGGCCCCTGGGCACTGCTGCTGTATAAATAAATTCATAGCTATGGTTGTCAGAGAGGGGGAATATTGACTGCAGGTAAGGAATAGGTAGCGAAAGCAGATTAACTCTTAAGCATCGAGGATCCTGTTTTCCAGTCCTTTGTAAGGAGGAAAAAGTACAGAGAAAAAGAGAAAAATATGTGACACACAAGATGAATTATTTCTAAAGGGAATGGTTTTGAAAATTTCTCCACAATGCATCAGCAGCCTGTCTGCAAGCATCAATTTTTTTTTGCCTCCTTTACACATTTTTTAGCAAATTTCATGCCAGTGAAAGATGCAGGATTGACATTCTTAAATCTCCCTTTTATCCACAGAAAAGATAAAGCATAGTCAGAAAATATGCAGCTTTCCTCAGATTTTCAGACCAACATGCATTCGTTTGACCTGGAGGGACACCTCTACAGGAGGGAAAAGCAGTTTAGTCACCATTCTCATTTTATCCTTGGCCTTGATGCTGAAGTTATTATCCTGAGAATTGAGTGGGATACTTTGGTTTAAGTATGATATGGGCACCTGTTCTTTCTGCTGATGCTATCCAACTCGTTTCACACGGGCCAATGTACAGTCTTCTGTAAACCTCTTTCTGTCACTTCCAACCAGAACACAGTTGCAAGTTCATTACAGCCCAAAGCAGTAAATCCTGATTTAGGGGACTACACAGGCCAGTTCCAGTCTCCCAAAGCCATCCAGCCACCCTGCTGTCTTTGCCCCAGCGCACCTCTGTGGGATATTTTCTAAGGGGCACAGATGAAATTTGGATTTTTGCGAAGTCCACCAGCTCTCACTGCTGTCAGTGTAATATGGTCACTAAATTCCCAAAGACAATATTACTGCAAATCACCTCAAATGTGCTGCAGGCGGTGGAATGATCCCATAATCAAGAAGCTAGGTCTTTGAGGACAAGTTTAATTACTTTAATCTATACAGCCTGGAAAACATAATGGTTAATGGGGTAATCTACTGAAGTATGTGGAATTTTAAGTAGTATAGACTATGCCACTGGATGACACTACTCTCAGCACAGCAGAGATGATAAAACCAAGAGCATAAATGGTGACTGAAGAAAGCCTTAGATGTTCATAAATCAATAATTGATAAAATGTACTCTTGTGTAACTAAGTAGAATTTTATGTTGCAGGTAGAATAAACTGATTACATGATACTATAGTGCTCAGTGGAATTATGGAATGAGCTTCATTCATTCACTCTAATTGCTGCATATTTGTATACAAATGGCTGAAATGGTTCTATCAGTTTTGTAGTCTATAAAACTGCGAGAAAATTCTGCCCTTTGAGTCCACAGATGAAAGCCATGATATTTTCCCAGCATGGGGCACCATGCTTCTGCAAAAGCTGAATATGAGCAGATACACAGAGGTTGATGTTCTTGATGCATCTGGCCATTAAAGATTTCAGAGCACTTTTCTCATGGGTAGAGGTGTTAACCCCTCTGTCCTGGCTAGATTCCAACCTGGGTAACAAGCCACCTGGACCAGATGCTGAGGGAACCTAAGGACGAAGTGGTTGAGCTGTACAGAAATGTACAATCTCTCATTAACATCATCCGCTGGAGATGTTTTATCTGTCTTTTAAAAAGACATTAGGGATGATCCTGGGAATTACACACCAGTGAGTCTTACTTCAGCAAATGGACTGCAATGATAATTAAAAGTAGGATTATAAAAAATTCCAAGATAAGCATGATATGTAACAGACAAAGAAATGTGTGTTGTGTAAAGGAAAATCAAGCTTTTTTAATTTACTAGAATTCTTTGAAAGTGTCAAATAAATATTGGATAAAGGAGAACTGGCTGACATAATCTATTAGGACTTTCAAGAAGCTTTTGAGAAATTCTCTTACAAAAAGCTGTTAAGGAAACTAAGCCGTCATGGAATACGAAGGAAAACACATTATAATGGGGCAAAGACTGGATAAGAAACAGAAAGCATAGAAGGGAAATAAATGCTTCTTTTTAAGCAGGCCTTGGCAGAAGCATGTGATATGTGCTAAGTTTTTATAGTTTCGGTGTTCTTTTGGCTTTTGTTTGCTTTTATTTTTTCTTTTATAATTGGCTACTAATAGAAAAAAAGTAATTTGGTGGGGTTTCGGGTTTTTTGTTTTGTTTTTTTCTTTTTCTATGGCATGAAATTGAAAATATTCAATAGTTTTATACTTTATATATGGAAAAATACTTACATTTCAGCACATTAAGAGCAGACTTTATAAAGGAAGTTAGTTGAGTGTTGGTTTCTAGAACTAAACCCTGTGGAAATGCACTAGAGGCACATGTAGCCACAGTGTTCTGTGTCCTTTTCCAGTTAGAGCTACATGCTTGTAGCAGGAGACAGTGTTAGATGACTCAGTTGGGCCTATCCAAGTTTCTGGCTTTCTAAAGTGAGAGACAGTCTAGGCTGGGTTCTGGGTTGGGAGGCAGAGCTGTGGGATGCCTGTAAATTGTAACTTGTCACCAGCTTACATTTATAGGTTGTGTTTCCCCGTCTACATGCCACCTCTTCAGCTTTAACAACAAATAGAAAGACCAAATTTTTAAACATGTGCCATAATCTTGTAGGAGATTTCACTGATTTTATAATTCAAACTGCATTTCTACTTCTAAGGCCCTTTTTCAGTATCTTGCAGAGTGTGACTGTTTTGGGAGTCTGCTGCTACCTCTGCTTTCTCCTGCTATGTGCCTACCCAGCATGTTCCCTCTCTGTTCATTTGTAAGGCAGTTCTTGCAAAATGAAAGTCTACAGAGAACAGGAATAGAAGGGTGACATGGTCTCTGTCACTCCAAACAGAAAATGTTCCAGTGATCTTTTTTTTTTTTTTTCACACCTTGTAGAATTTCAATTTTCCCTTTAAAACATGGATTAAACAACGTTGCCAAAAACATATGCTTCTGTGTCAAACATTTCACTTATTCAGGAATCTAGAGGCAGCTGGAGAGTTCTCACTGCCAAAGTGACTTCAACAATTGTCTCTTTCACTTTTAATTGGAAACATGTTCGTTTCAGGCGTAGGTGTGGATAACCAATATGTGGCAGTGTTAATTTCCCTCACCATTCCGTGTACATATGTCCTTAGTGACCATTCTTAAATAGCTTGAGGAAAATGATCTGAATCCATTGCCAAAGTGTCCTGTGCTCCTGCAGGTCTATGATTTGCCATGGCACAGTTTTCATCTGCTGATTAAAGATGGGAGTGGTCAGCACGAGGTAAGACATCACCAGTCTCTTGCTCCTTGTAAGACCTGCAGTGAACCACACCAGAGGGTTACGGATGAGTTACTGAAGCTGAGGGCCTTCTTATTGCATTAGCTTTAACCATTACAAAAGCACAGTTCCAGTATTTGTTGCCCTGCAGATATTTCCTCTGGGTTTTATCTGTTGTGTGGATGGTCTTCCTTACACTGCAGTGCTCCAAACAATCTTGCTACTAATCTTTCTATGCCAGTCACACTCTAGTTATCCATGTTTAAGGAACCTCTTCTCATTCTTCCCTTTTCCTTCTATTTTGGGGGGGCCAGATGGGGGACATTTCTAGTAGGACCTTGCTGAAAGACAAAAGCCAACATGTTAAATCTCATTGATTTCCACAGCTTTCACATTCCTAGCCCGAATTTCTGTGGAGTCGGTTGTGGCACTCCTTCCCAGAGCTTCCTTCCTTCATCATCCTTTTAAAAGGCTGAGTTTGGCTTGAACCTCATGTGCTTATGCTGCAGGAAACAAATTGGAGGGAGGTTCTATAACACTAATATCAAAACCAGTCTCTATGGGGAAAAGGGAGAAGAAATGCGCAACCCAAATTTAACAAATGCTGATAGGCAAATTTTCTCATGAGAGGAGCATCCGCCCTGCCTTTGGAACTAAGAGGGTAGATAAAAGCTGAAGATTAAATGTTATCAGTTCGTCAAGCAGGACCCATTCTAAGGGTGCCACAGGGTTGGTTGAGTGCTTCATTCTCAGCATCAAATCTCAGGTACCTCATCATCCAGGACATCATTACCAGATCCTGTGGCAGGGCTGGGGTTATATCTCTGAGAAATGTGCCACATATTGACCTACATGGGTGACTCAATACTTGACCTTTTCTACTTCATGATAAGCTGCCACATCAGATGGTGATATTATCCCACTCTCCCCTTCAATACTGGCTCACTATAACACTCTGTGGGAATACCTATCCACGTTTTTTCTCTTCCTCTACGTTCCATCCTATACTTTCTTATGTCTGCTGCTCCTGCAGCATGTTTATTTTCCCTGCATGGTTTTGGGTGCTTTTCTAGTGCCCCCAGGAACTTGTATGCATGCATGTACACTTGAGACTGATGGGATGGGCCCTGCCTGTGTTCTGTGCACAAAGAGACCTGGAGAGTTTCCTATTAATCTTGTAAGTTATGCTCAAAATGTGATGAGAACTTTACAGATATGTAAACAGATACATACACAAAAAGCTTGTAATCAAAATTAGCTTAAGACAATACTTGAGAGAAAGACAAGGCAGTAGGGAAAGCCTGTGAGAGCAGAGGGCAAGGAGTTTGTTGATCAGATTTTGTCGGGGTTTGTAGTTTTTATATCCTTAATGGACCGGGCTTTTTGAGTTGCAGGGCCTGAAATCTGCACAGGTGCTCAGAAGCAACTCTCTGTGTCATCAAGAGATAACACACTTTGCCTAGTGTTAAATGGTTAAATTTCTATTTAAAGCTAGGATGAGTTTGGCAATGAATTTTCTGCTGATCTGTTTCTCTTTGCACTTTGAAAATCTCAGCACATGATAGCATCCAAAATCTCTGTGTCTTATCTGCCACCCCCCAACACATTCAGCCCCCTGCACCAAGGGGGATCCGGCTCTGGCAGTGCTGGGTGAGGGAATGAGGGATGTTGCCATCTAGTGGGTTTTCGTCAGGCAGAAAAAAGACTTCGCTAAAGAATTCTGCCTCAGATCAGTGAGTACGGAAGCACAGGTTTGAGGGATATAGAAAATGAAAAACCGTCTTTTGGGCCAGCTTTCTACAAGGAGCACACAAAGCATTTACCTGCTAGCTCTATGTGATCCCATGTCTTTGTGTCAGGATGTTTTGGGAGGCAGGAATACTCCGTCCGAAAAATACCCTGAAGGATTCTTTGCCCCAGTGTAAAGGGCCAGGCGCCCTGACATGCTTCCTTTTTTGTGTGCAGAGACAGGAGTTGGACTGGATCGTTCTTGTGGGTCCCTTCCAACTCAGTACATTCTGTGATTCTCTTCTGTGATTCTGTTCTGTGGTTCTGGGAGTGAGCACACACAGCTACAGAAATGGTGAAGGGTGAGAATCATCTTCCTTCCCCTTCAAAACTCCTGTTCCTGTCTCAGCTGCAGGGGCACCTTTCCTATTGTTCCAGCTCATCACTACAGCCTTAGTCATGAGGGGACTTTTGCAGCCAGTATTAAAATAAAAAAGGGTTATTCATACGCGGGCAGCTGGCGCAATCCTATCTGTCAGCCCCATGGAAATGAGGAATTAAACAGTAATAATAATCATCATAACAAAATTAGCCCTTTCTTTCTTTAGAACGTTCCATTTGCAGCCGTTGTGCTGGGTACCAGGACCCGTGAGTGCTCAGCGGGGCGACACCCTCCTGCTCCAATCTGCCTCGTATTAACGAGCTGCTTAACTGGGATGTGATGCTGGGATGTGATGCTGGCCAAGCAGCAGCTGCTTGGAGCGCGCCGTTACGGAGAATTAGCCCAAAGTTTATTCTTAGCCCTTCCTCTCAGCTCCCGCAACATGTTCAACAGCTTGTGCATTTTGTAATGCCTCCTTTCATCGCCATGGCAACCGCTAAAACTTAAGGTGTGCACGACTTGCACGCTCTCCGTGCTGCAGGCTGCTGGCAAAATGAAACCCTGGGTCTGCGCTCCTTCCCGTTGCTGCTGATTCAAAGGGCCACAGTGTGCTGGAAAGGCAACTGGGAACATGTGTTTGCAAAGTACTTTAGACACAAGAGTGTGATTCAGTGTTTAAGAGAGTCTGTGAATCTGATTTTCCTATCCAGTTAGTCATTTGAGCTGGGGTAGAGGAACTGTCGCTGCTGGCTGAGTTGCTTCTGCTCCTCGCGTCGTTCTGAGCCGGCTTTGGCAGAGCCCATGTGTATTGTTGCCTCATAAAATGCAGCCTCAAATTGTTGGCAAGCAGTCAGGTAATGGGGAGGGCAATAAGACCTGCACGGTCACAGGTAGATCTATAGGATGCAACTTGGTGCTGAGAAACTGCCAGCTTCTACCAAACGGCAGATTAAGGAGCCATTTCCCCCTTAAAAGAACTTGCTTTTATACCTGAGTTACTCACTACAAGCAGTCAGACTTCCCATTCAGCTGATGGCTGTGTGAGTCTGCCTCGAAAATACCAAAAAAAGGGGGGGAAAAAAAAAAAAAGTGGATTTCTCAGGACTGAACCCTCCAAATGTCACTCAGGCAAAGTTCACTGTACCCCTATATAGCTTTATTTCACCACTGTGGATATATCAGCCCCAGTTTGGCTGAAGGAGCAGCCTAGGGATCTCACCTGCAAAAGCAGACACTGCTTTACATTAAAATCTTTCCTAGTGAAGCCATTTTTCCTTTCTACAAAACAACTTTGCTGTGAGTCAAATCCTGCAGCCACTAATAACTGTCCCTATGGAGAAATCCTACAGAATAGAAAAGGATTGAAACCTATAGGGGTTTATAGAAATTAAATTGGATTCTATAGAAATTACTCTAAATAGTCCCTTAATTTAATAAAGGATGCTACCCCTTCTGTAGAATTTTTGCATCAAATGATAAATCTGAAGGGACAATAACATCCCTGCAAATAGAATTGTTCAGATTGCTTTAAAAATCCTATAGAAAACTTATTTCTCTCTCTCTTAATTTTGCTAAGTCTTTTTCCTTTGCACCGGTGGCTTGAAATCGTAAATCTCAAAGCGTTTCACAAAGAAAGAGCACAGCTGTCTGGAGATCACGCAGCCCACCTAGTGCCACTTCCCATGTCTGGGAAAATCAATCCAGGTAGTCCTGCACTCTGAAGTCACCTTTTCAAACAGGATGCTTGCAGCATTTGAAGCTGTTCCTTTCTGTTTTGGGAAAAGAATGACAAAAAGTCCCAAACACCCCCCTTTCCTGCCTCTCCCCCCAAACACCTAATCTACCCAGAAACCGGGGATTGTGAGTCATTTTAAGCTGTTTCTTCAACATGACTTCAGCTCAGTGGTGTGCCCTACAACCTGCAGAGATTTGGAGCCGATTAGGTTACAATTGCAAAATGAATCCTTTTCTTTCTACGCATTCATCAGATTTTATTTTCTTTTAATATACTTAAATTATAAGAATACATGGAAGCATAGAGTATGGATATAACAAGTGCGTTGCTAATTCTTTTTTTTTTGGTTCTGCACTAGAACCTGTTAAAAATGTTTGTATTTTGATGTGTGTGTTGCATTCAAACTGACACCTCCAGCTGCTATATATTTGGTGGCTAGTAATCTTTTCCATTATATTTTGAAAAGAACAGATTTCTTCCTGTCTAAAATAAGCAACCAGCTACAAGGAAGCAATGGCTACACTGTGGTTTGCTGTTTTGTTGCATGCTTAAAACACTGGTGTTCTGTGAAAGCTGCAGGTAAAACTGAACCACAGCTGCTTGTACTGCTAGAAATTATAAAATGAACCTTCATGTAGTGAATATCAGGATAGCTGTTTTGACTTGAGTAGAACTGATTTGATTTACACTACATATGAGCATATTTTTTTCTATTTTATGTATTTATATTTTAATTTTTATAATTTTTTTTTTTTTTTTAGTTTTTATTTTCTGCTCCAGTGCATGAATGCATTCAGGGACAGACAAATCTGCTAGGGAAGAGTGGGGTGGTAGTCCAACATGTATATGCCCTACTGTCCTGGGAGGAGGGGGAATCTGCTCTGTGCATCATACCCAGAGGGATTATCTGGTGGTGAGGTGACACAGAACACATCCTGGCCTGAAATTTGGCCCTAGGATGGTTAAAGACCATACTGTAAAGCTGAAGAGATGGTAGCAGTGATCACAAATGTCAGCCTAGGCTGTTTGGGGGATGTCACATAGAAGAAAAACTGGACTGGCAGAGGAAACCTCTAAAAGAACTGGACTTTGGGAAATTTCTTTTAAAATTCTTATTAATACTTGTAAATTAAAATAGGTGGCAAGATCTCACCTTCAAGTAAGACTGCCTGAACTCTCAATCTAAATTGATCAGGGCAGCATCTACCTTCAGAAAGGGAATCTCAAACCTTCTGTACCTGGATATATGTGTGTGTATGTACCACACTGGCAGGGTATTTTTGCCTGTATGGTTTCAGGAAATTTCCTCTGAATAATCTGAGCTGAGCAGTTGGTCAGCTGCAAAGCACAGTCTTAGTACATAATACTCCTACCCACCAGCTTATCCGAGCCAGGGAGGGAGATCAGCCACAGTTCTGGCAAGTCTTAAGGGTTTTTTTTTTCTGTTTTCTCAGGCTTTCGTGGAGAGAGGAAAAGAATGTATCAAATGCTGAGGACAGACAGTTGCTCCCAGTGCATCGAACAGCTGACTGGGGCAGTATCTCTAGATTCGTTATATAAAAACAAGATTGTCACAATCAGGACAGCAGTCAACAGGGATAAGAAAGGAAATAAATCTAACATCCATTAGAAACAAAACTACAGGAACCTGTTTTTCAGCAACTAACTAAAAGTCCCCATACTGTCCCAGAATATTCCTGCCAACCTAAACCCCTAAAAGTCTACAGGATAGTGCAAGATCAATGTAATTAGAAATGGGTCCAGAGCTGTTTGGTGACTGCTGGGCTGTAACACCTGATGACAACTGATCAGTCATCCTTCCTGGCAGAACATCCTTTCACGGCTTGGTTGTTCTGGGAACTGATCCCCACTTTTCCTAAAAATGCTTTAAAAATTAAGTATAAATTTTCATCTTCCCTTGTTAGTTGAAACTGGCTAAGATCTCCAGAAGTTTGGCAGGGAAAAGAGAGTTAGACTCAGGCAGAATGATCATGATCACAAACATTTTGTTTCTGTAGGAAGTCAGGAACCAAGATCAAAATAAAAAAAAAAAAAAAAAATGAAAAGCTCTTGAACTTATATTGGCAAGCATAAGAATCATAAATCTGGATCCTCACCTCTTATGAAACCTAAAGGCAATAACAGCACAGGACAAAGGTTGTAACACTCTCTGAAATGTTATGGGGTCCTGATACCTGCTTGGCTTTCATGCAACTTGGCAGAGAAGAGTATAAGTTGTTCAGGTTACAAAACAAGCAGTATAGCCAACACTGAAATCAATAAGACTATGCCTGAAAGCAAGTCCTCACTGTAGAGATAAATAACCAGCGCAGTGACTCCTTGCAGGCTGGCAGGCAAAGTGGGGGGAGAGCAGCCAGCAGGGAGAGACTGGGACCAGCTTGTGGCTCACCTGCTCTCCAGTTGAGTGGCCACCTTCTCATTAGTCACAGGCTCCCTGTCCAAATTAGGGGGACAGATTGTTCCCGTGTAAGTCAAAGAAGCTTCAGGACAACTCTCAGCAGAGACCCTCTTTCAGAGAATGATATGAGTCATGTGCTGGTAAATCAGGTCGATTTCTAGGGCCCTTATTGCTTCTAATTTTTATTTAAAAACTAATTTAATGTTCAGTCTGGTGGTCTAGTGGCCATATATTTATTCAGTGGTCAGCAAAGTGAAAGAGACTCCTTCAAAGGCCAGTCTAGAGCAAGTCTATAGGGACAGTTTCACCATCAGTTTCAGCTATTCTACATCTTTGCAGGTATCAGGAAAGCACTAACACATATTTCACATTATTCCCCACTCTCCATTAATACCTCCTCCCCATAGTACTAGCACATTTTCTAATCATTTTTTTTCCTGGATTTTTCAGTATGGTCTGGCTAACCACAAGGCCGTCTGAGTGCTGGAGCTGTGTCACAGAGGATAGCTGTCTGCTTTCATAACAGTGCAGTCTTAGATTAGCTTAAAGGTGACCACATTCTTACTTAAGTTACACACCTGACATAATCACCGTGCTGAAACTGAGGTGTGTGACAGCTGAGTACTCACTTGTGTGACTGTCCTCACCTTTCTGCTGCCCCAAGACATTTTCTTCTCAATCTGTTCCCTTGTTGTGCTGGCCCCAAGCATTTCTGCATGGCCACTGAGTAAACCAGATCAAAGTACTGAGCCAGCTGAAAAGTATCTCGTTCACAAAACAAAACAAAAAAAAAAGGAGACTTTCCAGTGAACCCTTTTGGCTCACACTGACCATGCAAAGGGATGCAGGAGCTGTTTAAACTGGTGAAAAGTTGAAGTGTGCCCTCCATTTCAGGAGCTGCTGCTGTTGCTCTGAAGTATTTGTTTTCCACAGGAGTTCTCAGCCGTGCTGCTTCCATATCCCCTGTGCTAGAAGAGACCTGAGAAAAAGACCCCTACAGAAAGTTTAGCACCAGGCAAAATTTTAATGAACGTTTTAAACTCATTTATGACTCTTTTATGCCACCCAAATGTTTTCCAAGGATTCCAGGGCTGAGCTTCGGGATCACAACCATTGCATGGCTTTAATTA
This sequence comes from Pseudorectes ferrugineus, assembly GCA_008033365.1. Lineage (NCBI taxonomy): Eukaryota > Metazoa > Chordata > Aves > Passeriformes > Pseudorectes > Pseudorectes ferrugineus. Next base: position 18,732 of record QWTY01044871.1, read on the forward strand.
ACTGGTGCATGTACAATACACTGAACATAAACAGAGTATCTCTAAATGCTAATGGTTGTTATTGAACCCCCATGCTTCCTAGTGCAGTAATAACTGGTACAAAGCCTAACTTACTAGTATACAAGATCCAATTGTGTATCTTCCTCAAGGGATATTTATCTTCACAGCATGATTGCTAAGATAAATGCTAAAGTTTAAAATTCAAAAGTACTTACTTCAGGGCATTATGACAAGACAACAAAAATATAAACTTGACAGAAGAAAAGCTTATGCATATAAATTATGTAGCCTTTTAATTGAAATATATTTCATAATAGATTTTATAGCCAGCAGATTATTTTTCAAGGCATTTCTTTTTTTTTCCCCCTTAAAAATAATTTGTAAAAGGCAGTTTTTTCCCCCTCCCCATAGCTTTATAGAAATATAGACAAAAAAAAAAAAAAATAAATTGAACAGCAGAGCATTGCAATTTTAGCCATAATAGTCAACATAACAATTAGAACAGTTTGTTACGAGGACAGGGAATAGGACTGTCTGGAAGAAAAGCGCTACAGCCAGCGCTGTTGACTCACTGTGTTGAGCACTGTTTCCTTTCCATCTGAAGGGGAGCAATGCCACACAGCAGCTGTTGTAGGAATAGCAGCCACAGGAGACATCGTCTCCAGCAATGATAAGCCAGGCTGAGAGGCTTAGCTTTATTTTATTTCCAGTTTTCCATTTACAGAGTTTTTGGTGTGCTGTTTCTTTTCTTCCTTAGCAATGATGTGAATTTTTAAAGTCCTCAGCGGCTGTCGTAACCCAAAAGAAAATTTTCATGCATTTTTGGTGGCACTGTGAATCCCTTGCAAGCCAGCTAACCAGGTCTAGTGGAAATAGGACTGATTCTGCCTGTGAGATTAGAAGCACTGTGACGATCTGACTTTAGCACACATAGACATTACCCATGTGTTTTCCATCTGCATTGATGACTGTTGTGCTGTCTGTAACTCCGGCTTTGCATCTCACTCTGCAACTAAAAAGGGCTGAAAATGAGCTGTTCTGGTAGCCTCAGTCCCACATGTGCACTGCCTGCTCTATTTTCACCCAAATAGGAGAAAATAAGAGTGTTCAAGAAATCTTTCTAAAAATCCACCTGAGCTACTGGGCAAACTGTAAGGAGAAAAAGTCGAAGTGCACTTGGGAGTAGGCATGGGTCAGAATTTAACTGACAGACATCATCCAGAAAGAGAGGGTTATCGGTTCTGTTTCTAGGAATTAGGAGAAATTAGATCAGCAACAGCCCTTTGAGAAATTTAATTGAGGAGCTTTCTGCTTTTATATCTGGCAGCTCTCCCTCTTTCCAGAGGTGTTATTTAATCTAGCCACCAAGTCACATCTGCAGTTTTAATTAGCATGTGTGTGTCTCTGTTGTTTTTCCTTCCCTGTGTAGCACACTGAGCACCAACGCATATCAGGCCCTTCAGAGTGAGCACATTTATTTTAAGTACCACCGGGCCAAATTCTGATTTTCAGTAATTTCCCCATGGTCCTGTGGACCTCAGCAGGACCACTCAGATTTTCACTCATCTCGCTGAGAACAGAATCTGGCTCAGGGTATTTGAAAGCCTTGTTATCAGTGAGGCAGGCTATTGAGTTGCTTGGTGCTCTAATTTTTACCTTGTTAGTGGCAAGGTTATCTTTCAGGCTAGTTTTTCCATTGCAAGTTGTAGATCCCAGCACAGTGGTATATGCTTTAAGCTATTCTCACCAGCGCAGAAGCATAATAATAATAATAACAATACTATTAACAATAATGAACACAATAATAACACCCAAACGGCAGATTCACAATAAATCTTAATATCAATAAATATTACAAAGACATTCACAATCATTTATTATTTCAGAGATGGAGGAATTGAATGATAGGGAAGATAGTTGCCTGAAGCCACACACAGGAGAATTAGGAAAGACAGGAAGACAAATTTAATTGCCTGTCCTGTGCTCTGTCCACAGGACAAAAGCTCTAACTACTCAGTGCTGGGTGCAGCCATGGTACTATCTGCATTCTCTTAACTAAAAAAAACCAAGAAAACAAAACAAAAACTAACCAACCAAACAAACAAAA
>QWTY01044872.1:0-16123 GCA_008033365.1 Pseudorectes ferrugineus
ATCGCTTTCCCAGCTGCCTCCTCCAAGGCGAGGTAACCATCCTTCCAGGGAAACTCCCACTGGGGAGTCTTCCCAACCTAAAGGAGACTCAAGGTAACATCTGTGACCTCTTCATCTGCATCCATCCCACTGGAATGTGTGTGCCAGGTCAGTGCGAGGTGCTGCTTCAGGCTGTGCAGGTGTTCTGGGGGAACATCCACAAGAGAGACCAGCTTACATGGATCCCAGAGTATTCCCATACCTGTGCCAGGTGTCTTCCACACAGCTTCTGTTAATAGGCGAGCCAAAGATGTCCATCCAATGGCCCCTCTCCGCTCAGATCATACATTTTTTCCTATGGATGTCACATCATTTGCTGTTTCCCTCCTTGCTTCCCTCAGCCAGACTCACCAGAGACATCCTCCTCCTCCTCCTCCTGCCCACTCCTACATCCCACCACTGGCTTCTACCTGCTGCCATGCCCGATTTGTTGAGAGTTTGGGCAAATTTCTGCTTGGTCCTCGCAAGGTTCCTCAGGAGCTGAAGAAATGGGACAGGTAATGACATCCAGATGAGCTGTTCCTTTCCCCAGGTCACCCTCAGGCTCCCAGACCTGCTCCTGTGGAGCCAGAGGCAGCAGCCTGGCTTGGCTTAGCGAGGGTAACCTGAGACACTCCACTTCTGCCATAAAACCCCGTGGACTATAAATATCTCCCCATGGTGGAGAGAATTCTTTTTTGACACATTATATAATGGATGCAATAAAAAATATACTGTGCCTGGCAGCCTTTCCGAGGCTTTCCAAGGCTTCCCTTCAGGAGTTCAGTGCTTTGATGATTTTTTTCCACTGCATGGCCAAAACTGTATTTAATGGGAAGACGGGAAGATGACTCTCCTGGGAAAGAACCTGTATTCCTCTTATGGAGAAGGTGAAGAGACTTCCTTCAAAGTTTCCAACCCTTTGAAGAGACTTCAGCTCTGTGAGATCACAGAGGCTTTGCCAAGGCTTAGCATAGGGAGGTTTGAGTGTCTCCAGCAGGTTTGTCCCATTTTTAGCTGTTTCTCACAGTAAAATCTGTGCCGGGGTGAAGCTCTGCACTCACCAGGGAGCTGGCGACCTTCACTGGTGTGTCCCCATGGCAGGTGGCTTCTGAATGGACACCAGTGACCAAGGCTTGCTGCCAGCATAGCAGTGAGAAAAGCACGGAGCTTCCTTCTCACCACTTACAAAACCAAATTAAGAATTAAGAGGGATAATATAGCAAGATCTAGTTGGAGGGTTCAGAAGAACCGCTGTAGCACCAGGCTAAGCTGTAAAGGGTTCAGACAGGGACTGGGAGAGTGGACGGCTCTGAGCACCACACAGCCCCAGGCAGCAGGTCTGGGCTCCAGACACATCCCAGCCTGGCTGTGCTGCTTCCCACAGCCAGGCCTCACAACCTGCCATTCCCATTTCTCCAGCTAAACATCAAAAGTCTTTTCTACCTCACGAGTCCTTCTAGCTGTGATTCCTAACACAAGGAGCCTGTCCGTGCCCATCTCTGCACCTCACTGGGGACACCAGGCCTGACACCATTTTCCAGGAGCAGCAATGACAAAGGATAAAGCTCCGCTGCCAGAGTGAGAAATGAGAGCTACAGGCCTGAGAAGGGTCAGTGTGACATCCAGATGTTTCAGCTACCAGGTTTAAACTCACTCATCTGAATAGGAAGCTCCAAAAGCCACACTCTTCATTCCAAAAGGAATCTTAAACCAGTACCTTTCAAAGTGCTGGAGCGTTGCTGCTCCTTCCAGCCGGCTCCCAGATTTTGGCCGGAACAGAGCCAGAAGCTGAAATGCCACGAAGAAGACGATGACCTCGTGCAGAAGGGCTGTAAGGAGGGGTCAGCTCTGCCCCTCTGCCTGTGCCCAGTCTTTCGAGGCACTTGGCAGCGTTTGGGGTGTCTGTGACAGCCAGGCAGTGCCCACCTCTCCCTTGAGGCCGCTCGCTCGGCTGCCAGCGCACAACGGACAGTCCGTGTCTTACGCCGAAAAACTGGCACATCCCTGGGAAAAAAGAGTCTTCTCCAAGTCTCTTTGTCTCCATATAATTAAGCTCAATACAACAAAGCATCCAAGTGGGGGGAGCATTTTGGAAGGTTCTCAAGAGCCATGGTCACGTTTATAGCACTGGGAAGGTCTGTATAAAACTATTGATCACCCGTCTCGTTATTTATATCCTCCCCCACAAATATTGCCCCTCATGTTCCCAGATGCATGGTGGGTGTCAAGAGTAAGAACCTTGGAAAATAAATGGGAAAAGTTACACTAGCAAATGGCTTGTTTATGCCATAATTGGTATTAGGCAATTAATGGTGGGATGAAACATCACAGTGCTGCTGAAAACAAAAAGCAACGCTGGGTAAAGAGCATTTAATGAGCACGTTTTATGTCGTCCTCAGCAAGTTTACTGCCAAGCCACAAAAGACATTTATACACACTCCCTTTTGTCTCTAATGAAAGGGTCAGGGCTACTCGCTTCTGGGGAAATTCATGAGTTTAAAAAAAAAAAAAAAAGCATAAATGTAATGTTTTAAACTGGAAATTCACCTCCTCGAAGGAGCAGTTGTTTAAGGTGGGAGAGGTTTGCTGGGCAGGGCCAGTCCCAGCACAACCAGGTGCAGATCAAACACCTCCCCACAGAAGGATGGGGCTCAGTGACAGCCAGCCACAGGGACCTATTGTACAGCTCCAATAGCCAGATACGCCAAATATCTGACATTCCAAAATCTCCACTATTAATGAGGTGAGATCCTGAGCAACTGGGGAGAAAGGAGACTGAAATAATGTATTTTTTTGCCAGGAGTCACTACTCTGCTGTGCAATTCAGGGCAGGTTCCCAGCCCTTATGGAGGGGGATAATGCCTAAATCATTTTAAATGAGAAAAATTACCTGGTCTGCTGCTTCCCAAAACTCATTTTCTACATCTGTTTCTCCTACGCATTTCAAACACCCCTGCTCTCCACTGAATATTGGGAAAGGTCAGAGCCAGTGCTGCATTTCCAACCACAGAATGTCCCAGGACGGCGGCATGGAAGGGACAGGCACCTCCAAACACTTTCCTTGGAAGAGATCCAGGTCCTTTTTCCTCTCTTCTCCTGCACCTCTGCCACAGGAGCCCATGGAATACTCTCACCTTCCTCCTCCTCAACCAGACACAGCCCCGAGGCAAGGCCAGCACGGAGCCAGGTGGGAAGAGCTGTGGGAAGTGCTCAGGAAAGGGAGTTGCTGCCCTTGTTTTCCTTATAATGAACCTTTCTTCTAGGTTTGAAAAAAAAACAAAAAAACCTTTCAAGCCGTTTCAAGAAGGGAGCTTGCTGAAGTGTTCTGTCTGGGAGATACAGGCAGGAAGGAATGAGCTTCCAAGGGCCTGGAAAACGGTGTATTCACAGAACTCAACAAGTGCCCTGCATCAGGTATCAAACACATGGAACCTCACAGAAACCTCAGATTCCTGCTGATGAAAAGCCTGGGTAAAGTGTGAACATTTTCCTGATGAATTTATCCCTAACTATACAATGAGCATTCTGTATTCCTATTTTTCAACCATTTCTTCAGTTTAAAAACACACTTTTTTTTAGGAGCATATCCTGTTGCACCAGAGACCACAAAGTGAAAAGCCACGTCTTCTTCTCACATAAGTACAAAACCATCTCCAGCATTCTTCCAGTTAAATCCTTGGAGTTTTCTGGGGACTCATTTTGCAAGTTAAATGTAAAATGTAATTTTTTGGGCAAGTTTATCAAGGCAAATCCTAACCGAGCTCCTGAAAAAATACAAATCAACACACGTGACTGGTTTGGGCTGCACAATTCCATGACTTACCAGCTAAAGAGCAGCCAGAGATGGCAGGAAATAGCGGGAATTCAAGCTCCTCCTGATGAAAAGAGCAGAGGAAGCGCTGGACAATTTGCAGCTGGTGAGGAGAGGTATCCTCTAATGACACACATCTGGCAGCCACCGGCGGGGCTGAAATCCAACACCCCTCACACAACACAACGGCAGCCGAGGAAAGGCACAACATCCCTGGATCCTCTTTAACTTCTCACAACCCTCCTGCCCCATTTCTCCACTTACCCAGCGAGGGGAGCCCAGCCCAGCCACTGCCTTTCCTACACCGGGCTCGGTGAGTTTGGCCCTTTGATCTCTGACAGTCAGAGCAGGACCGTGAATCACAGAACTGACTCCCATTACCCGTGATTCGAAACAGCTCCTGGCGAGGAGAGCTGGGCTGGACCTCTGGGAATGGTCTAGCCAGTCTTTAAGCAAGCCACATAAATCTCTAAAGGAAAAGAATCCCTATTTTAACCGGCAAACACGGGTTATTCTACTTCTTGTTGCATTAGCAGAGCCCATCTGCAGCGGGGTCCCACCTCAAACCAAGGCTGTGGCTCTGCCACCTACAAGACCTCGTGGAGAGGCCATGTTTGAAGGCAGCTGGGAAAGGCACACGCCCTCAGTGGGGTGAAAACCACCAAAACCTGCTTCCATCACCAACCCTCTGGTGGCCACTCACGGGGCTGGACCAGCCGATGGCCCCACTCAGGCCCCAAGACAAAACCCAACGGCAGTGGCAGCGCCCGAAAAGCTGCCGCGTGCCAGGCTTTCCAGCCAGCACTCCGGGATAAATGGAAAGCCAAACACAAAGGAATGACTTCAGAGAGCAGCTCGGGGCCAGCAGCCCCAGCGCCCAGCCCGCGAGCCTGCGCGACGCCTGCCGTGGGGAAGGAGCTCGCTTGGCCTCTTGGCATCCCGTGCCGGGCCTGCTGCTCCAGTGTGGAGTGGAGGGTTTCCAGATCCATGGGTTTATTGGCTGGGAGAGGCGGGAAGACAGGCAGTCAATATCCATTAACGTACCACAAACTAGAAACACCTGTTGGCCTCCGAAACTGGGTTTTGGCTGGTTTACAGAGAGCGAGGGTCTAACAGGTGCCCCCGTGGCCAGCGGGAACGCCGAGGGGCTGCAGAGGCCCCACAAACACTGAATCGTGCAAGGGAAAAGCGGCTGCACCATTACACACAGCACATGTGTCACTGTCTGCACGCCGAGCCACGGGAAACCGCAGCCCCATAAAATTAAGAGTGTCTGGGAGGAAACCAGCCACGCTGGGACTGGGCAGTCTCAGCCCAGAGTGGTGAGGGTCCCCTGGACTCCCCTTGCAGCCTCCAGATTCCTCTGCTGAGGAATGTGCAGGGAGAACCAGTCCCGACAACAACATGGCTCCAGCCCCGGCATGGCTTTGATGGTTCTTGTGGGTCCCTTCCAACCCAGGATACTCTGTAATTCTATAATTCCATGATAACAAATTCCCTGAGCTGGTGCTTTGATCCTGGTGCCACTGATGCAGGAGGATTCCCATTCTTCCAAGGTAACATTTTCCATTTGAACTTTGTAAAATGGTAAAAAGTGACCATAAAAAACTCCTTCACTGGCTGGTGCCACCTGGATTTCTCTGTGGGGGTTGTTAGTGGGAGATTTTCCTCATTCTCCACTGTCAAACAACTCAGTTTGGGTCCAGGCTGCTCAGAACATCAAGCTCCAGCCCAAGGGAAAAACTCCATTGCACAACAGGAACTCGCATGCACTGAAACTTGGATCAAGGGTGTATGGAAAGTGTCCTCCCTTCCTCACATAACTCACATGGATTAAACCTCTGGGGAGGGAATCCTCTGAGCATCTTCCCAGAAAAAAAAAAAAGGTATTTGTAATGACTGGAACCTCAACATGTGTTGTTGAATTATTAAACCAATTATACTGTTGTGCTGAGCCCATGCAGCACGGGAGAGGAAACAGAAACACAACAAACAAGGAAAAAGTGAAAGGAAAACCTGTTGCTGAGGTGGGGATAAGGCACTTCAGAGGCTGCTTGAAAGATGTTATCACCTGCCAGAGAACACAGATTTAAAACGATGCCTCGGAGAAGGCAGCACTTAATGAATTTAAAAAAAAAAGTTTTCTCCAACCTTTCCAAACCCAGAAACGGAAAGCATAACATACCAAGGATTTATTGCAGAGTGGGCTGTGTGTTTAAGCATAAATTAATTCTACAAATTCCAGGCAGCTTTGCAGCAATGCTTCTCGTTCCTGCTCTGGCCCTCACTCCTCATCTCACTCACCAACCCTCCTGTTTTGGTTGGAACCTGGCCCTTGTGCCCAGGGCTAGTGCGGCTCCCACACCACTGATTTTCTGCAGATCCTTTGAAAACATGGGAAGATTCAGTGAATGATTTGGCTTGATGATCTTAAAGGTCTTTTCCACCCTGAAGGATTCGATGATTCTGTCACAGTCAGGGAGTTCAGCTGTCCCCTGTCATTTCTCTTTTGTGAATCCACTGAAGACCTGAAGATTTTAGTCTCTCACTCACAATCATGTTCTCTCTCATTGCAAGAAACCAGTAATGGGTGAGGAACTGTGAGCTTGGAATGGTCCTTGGCTACCTGACCAGGGGGATGGGCTCAATCCTCTCCAGAAACGATCCAAGAATTCAGCTTTAATTCAGTCTACTTGGCATTCATGTAACAAATCCTTCTTATTACCAATTACACGATGGGATCCCAGTGGTCCAGTTACACTGGAGCATTTCACATTGCCTGGAAAATAATCCATTCTCCTCCACAAACGTCCCTGGACTCACCTCCGAGCTCACAAGCCTGGCTTTCCACGGGTGGTTTACGGGAAGAAAACACCTCAGGCAGACCTCGCCGCTCTCAGAACCATAAACCCTGCGCAGCCCTTGCTCCGCTCTGCGAGTGGCTGCGGTTTTGCAGCCACGGCCCCTGTTTAATTGGTCACAGCTGGCTGGGAAGCTCCAAGGAAATCCTTGCAGGGAGATTAGAGCAGGGGCTGCAGCTCCGCCACGGGACCGGCACTGCCACAGCGGAGGAGGGATCACGGGAGGTGCCAGGGAGCTTCAGCCCTCACGGATGGGGACGCAGCGCTTTGAAGATGCCATCCAGCACTTCACATGACTTGGCCCAAGGTACCCATCCCTCGAAACAAAGCGGCGGTTTTGTCTTCTTCAGGTGGCACAATGAGTCATTTCCTTCCAAGTTTTCTTACCCCTGACAGATCCTAACATGAGGAGCAGGAAAGATCTGTGTGAACGTTTCAAACCAGTGCAACGTCAGTGAAAAGATTCCGCTCTGATTTATTTGCCAAAACCTAAGCACAGGGCTACAGCTCATCCAAAGGACTTGAGCCGTATATTTTCTTCCACCCAATATGATAATCTCTTTTAAATGATCATGAAATCCTTAATTCTTGAGCTCAGCCCAAGGAAAGCTTGAAAGGAACAAAGCCAGCCGTATTTCAAATCCACTAAAGCCCATCAGATTTTAGTTCTGTTTCACCCACTATCGTGTTCCTTTAAACAAATGGCCAGCAGTACTTTTGCCTCTGCACGTGCTCCATCACTCACCAGTGGAGCTGGACAGAACTGGACAACTTCATACACATCCAAAAGGCTGCTTGCTGTACTCCAGTTCACCTTTAAAAACTCAAATCGTATGAACTACTCAGTTATTCACAGAGTTATTGCCCTGCAGTTACGTGGAGGCCGGAGGTGGTGCTGGGTGTGATGAATGGTGCTGTGTTTGACCAGCACGTGGGTGACGGACACTGGACCTGGGGTCACCCCACAGGTACAAGTCCCAGGACACTTCTTTTGCAGGTACAACAACAGACGTTCCCCCGGCTCCGGCACATTTTCTCTTTTCTTCCAAACTCCCTTTACAAAAGATGGTTTTCAGCTGAATAAGCCCCTGCATCGCCTTGGCTTGTTTCCTCTCACAGATTTCTTCAAAGAGCTCAGCCCTACCTGTTTGCCAGCTCTTAAATACCGCGCTTGGCTGATGGACAAGCCGATAGCACAGGACGCGGCCGAGCTCTGCACAAGCCACCCTTGTTCCACTGCCTTCCTGAGCCAAAATACAAGAAAATCCCAGCAGGAATCTCCTCTGGCCTCGGGCTCCTCTCCCCTCCCAGCAGAAGGCTAACCTTGTGAATCAGGAGGTTGCTTATAAATAAAAGTATTCGGACTTCTTGGCTGCTGGAGAAGTGCTCTGCTTAATTTAGCCCTGGTATTATTAACCGTGGATTCTCTCCAATGCACTGACAGCTGAAGAACAATCGCAGCCATTTAATTCCCCAAAACGGATTTTAAATTGGCCTCATGAACTGCAAGCCTAGGAAGCATCGATCACAGTATCTTGCTACCGTCATTCTGAAGTCTGCACCGGGCTCTCCTTGGACTGGGGAAGTCACCTGAGTCTGAACCGGCGCTGTCACGCGAGTCTCTCAGTCTTGGAAAGAGCATCTGGCTCCTGAATCCAAGAAAATACTGCCTGTGCTTCCCTTTGCTTCCAAAGACTAAACCCTTCCTGTTTTGACTTCCAGCACCTCCGAGTGTTTCGCAGTCCCATGTTTCTCTGGCCTCCAGCAGACCCCTCTCTCCCAGCCCTAACACACCCAAAGGCTTCCAACTGAACAGCTCGGGAGAGATCAGCAGGAGAAATCAGATCCTTCCTCAATCAAACAACGCCGAGGGCACGTCAAGGGCTGGCTAAATGAGGGCAGTGCTATAAAAGAAAGAGACAATAATGGTCTCCTGAAGCGGCGGGTGACAAAGCCATCCGAGCTGGCCTCCACGCACCGACACTAATCACGGCCCTGCTCGCCACAGCTGACCTCTCCTTTGTGCCGAGCCAAAGGAGGTTTGGGCTGGCCCATGCTTCAAAACACAGCCAGGCTAATTAGGAACGGCCCCGGCCCCCCAGCACGGCGCAGTTCCCACATCAGAGCCCCCAGAGCCTGAGTGTTGCTGAGATGATCCACTCTGCTGGGAGGTTCCAGTAAGCGAAGGGTGAAGCCGAGCAGCTGATTTGCAGCAGGAGATGCAAATAACACCCACCTCCACACCCCGGGCACAGCCACCTCCCACACACACAGGTCCTGCTCTGCTGCACTCACTGGGGTCTGATGGGTTCACCAGCACCGGACCCCAGAGCGCTGGGTGGTCCAAGGATTCCCAGGAAGGCCGGGCAGGCTTGGAGCAGAGCCCAGGCTCTCCGACACCCCCTCCCTCCAGCAACGAGTCTGCACTGAAAGGTCATTTACATCCAAGCCCCCAAAAGGGAGCTCCAAAGGGAGCCTCACCCCAAACTTTGAATATTCCATTTACAACCCTTTCATCTACCAAGGGTGGAAGATACCAAAGGACAACCCGGCTGCTTCCTCAGCTCAAAAACAATCAGTGGTCGCTGTAATAACATCCAGCTCAACCTCTGCCATAGTTTGCTGCAAAGCAGGGAAAAAAGAACAATTTCTACACTGACAGCATGTGACAGGATCAAAAAGCCAGCAAGAGGCAACAGAAAAGGCGCTGAAACGCAGACGGGCACACGCGATGCTCTGCAGAGCTTCCTACAAGAGCTCACACAGCCCCACCGAGGGCTCTGCCTTCACCACGAGGTGATCTAACCCAGAGAGTGAGCGAATGTTCTCCCTGTCAGCAGCTCAGGAGAGCAGGAAGGACAGCACCTCACCCTGGAAGGCGAGCGCTGGGGAGCCGCCGGCTGCCCCGCCAGGGTAAACACCCGGCTGCTGCTGCTCGGGGCTGGCCAGCAAAAATATCCCGTGCTGAAAGCTCTGATAGGAGTCTGGCCAGGACAGGGAGCGTCCTGCCTCTAAAGCAAACACGTCTGTATTTCTTTCCAGGCAAGAAAAAACGGTTCCATTCGGATCAGAGCCGGATTTCTTGAAGACGAGTGACACATGGAATATCACAGCCTCACTCACACTATTCATGGTTATTTTCATGTCCTTTTCACCAAACAGCCTCGTCCTGCCCACATCCAGAGCCACTCCAGCCCAGTGCTCCACAGCTCCATCCTTTCTCAAGGAGGTACCATCACCTCAAACTCCAGGATAGCTCCTCTGACAGGTGACAGACAAGGAAAGAATGAGTCACTGACGAGGCATCCTTCCCCAAAGCAGCCTCTCATCCTATTAGGAAAATCCAGCACAAATGTTGACTGATGAGCAAAGCCAACCCCCCAGAGCACTTCTAACAGAGAAAGAGAAGATGAGAATCCAGACAATTAGGTTTCCACAAGAAATGTGTCCAAAACCAGTATTAACCAAAAAGAATCATTGACAGGAGTCAATAAGGAATGAAGGGAGAGATGATCTTGTGACTGGGGTCTTCCTGTATCCTCAATCAGCACATTCTCTGTGGCAAGGACTGCGGGTTTTGAAAAATGCTACAAATAAAAAAAGGCATCAAGAAACAGACCAAAAAAAAAAAATTTCTCCAAGCTAGGGCTAATACAGCTGTTTCATTGGTCCTGTGGAATTTTTCAGGGGCAACATCTCTTTAAAAGCAGGACGGAAACAAAAGTTGAAATGAAACTGGAATGTCAGGGAAGCTTTCTGAAGGTGCTTGCAAAATGAACACTGTCCCCAGTCCCTTGTGTCTGTATCTGTCCTTCACCTGCAGGTAATGAAAATGCTCAGACCCTTACAAATGATGGGTTTGGGAAACAGCAAAATGTTGTCTGGCAGAAGGGGATCGCAGGGAATGGGATGGCAGGGAATGGGGTGGCAGGGAATCATCTCTGCCCTGGGTGTGAAATATAAATCACCCGGGAATGAAAATAATTTGAGGTTGCAAATGCAGAGGAATGCTCCTGGTTCAGCTGGGCTTTGCTCTGCCAGGAGGCAATAGGACAATTAATGTTTTACAAACTCAGGACAAGCAGCACAAGGAATGATTTATCCCCTCCACTTCACATTCTTCCCTGTTCCTTGTAATTAGTTCACTCCAAAATACCAGAGTTTGGACTGGTTTCTTCCTTTAACTTCATAGTATAACATATAGCAGAGCCATAATTTGTGTCCTTGTGTATCCTTGGCCATCCCTTTTCCACAGCCCATTCCCTCCACTCTGCCAAAATGTGGACAGGGGGATCTAACAACAGATATTCAGGATCTCAGACATTTATTTAAAATCTGACAGGTGTGTTAGACCCAAAGCCTCAACTTCAGGTCCCTTGTGCAAGGCAGGTAATGTCAGTGCCACTCCAGTATTTTCCTCTCCTCCAAATCGAGCCAATAATTTCCCTTTTAATAAAATATTGAGGGTCTCCAAAATGTGGGTTTTATTTTCAAAGCTGCAACCAATTATAACTGTGGGAATTGCTAAACATTTCCAAACGTGAAAATGCTTTTTACCTCTCGGGTTCTGCACAGGAAAACACCCAACACTGACTCCATCAGCTTGGACGAGAGAGGACATGCGTGTTCCCTGAACTGATTGAGTCACACCTCACCTCTCTGCCCTTGGTTCTGATTACTCAGGGTTAAGGAGGTCCCAGGTTTTGATAAAATGCTCCTCTCCAGCCCTTCCAGGTCAGCTCCCCTGCCTGCACACATCTCTGGTTCCAAAAGACGACGGAACCGTGGGTCTCAGAAGGAACAGGCCCAAGGACCTCATGGATGGTAAAGAAAAAAAGTCTCATTATTTAATTTGCTGCTATAAATCAGCATCATCTGAAGATGATGTGAGCAATCACTGCTGCCCTGGACCTTGCAGACTCAGCAGTGAGAGGGAGGAGAGGGACAACCGCGTGTCCCTGAGGAAGGTGTTCTCAGTCCAGGGAACATCCCAGCTTTTAGGGGTTGTCTGCTATGGACTATCGTGTTCCCAAACCAGAACATATGTGAGCCACCAAACACAGGAAACTCAATAACCTTCAAGAGGGAGTTTGAATATCACACAAAGGTTAATTAAATAAAGCTTAGCAGCCCCAAAATGCAGCCTGGCCAAAGCTACGAGGGCATTCCTTTCCAAGGTGGCACTCGTTGCCACACTGCCCCGGGCCCAGCTCGCCCCACAGGCCGTGACCCCAGGGCTCCTTTGTTTGACCCAACTTTAATCAGCTTCCTTCTCTGCTTCCAGCAAATCCCGCTGCGGATGGCAGCCAGGAATAAAGGCTATTGTACAGCACAGTTTCACAGCAAGTCACGATAAGTATTTCCTTTCCAAACATCCAAGTTCCCCAAACGCCACGAAAGCCGAGAGGAGATTGTTGGAGTTTTGCAGATAAAACAACGGCGACGATAAAACGTAAATAAATCAGGGCATCCCTCACTCCAAAGCCTCTCCTCTTCCAGCTCGGAATTAAAGGAGGAATTTGGCAGGGCTGCTTACCGTGCTGGCAGCGAGGGCCCTGGAAGCCAGAGGAGCAGTGACAGAGCCGCGAGGATCCCTCTCGGCAACTCCCACCGTTGAGACAAACACCGTAACCACAGGCAGCTGCAAGGAGGAGGAAGAGGATGATTCCCACACTCACAGAAGGGCAAACACCCCATCCCTGGTGACATTCCCACAGCCCCAGAGAACACCTGAATAGTGATAAAAAACCACCGTCGAACCATTCTGGAAAATTGATTTTTTTTTCTGCTTGACAGTGCGGTGCTCAATGCACAGAGCTGCAAAATTTAGGATAGGAAGGAAATTACCTCAGGGAATGTCTAAGGGCTTTCCTTGGGAACTCACAGGAAAACATCAGGGCTGTGGTGAAATGATGCTTTTCCAGCCAACAAGTGGGTAAAAGAGTCAGAAAACTACTCATGCAAGATCTTGAGGCAACAAATACAAGTTACTTGTGTTGAAATTGGAGGGATCTTTCTAGAACAATCCGATGGGAGCTGCTCCCACCTCTGCACAGAGCTTTCCTGGGAGCTGGCTACCCCAAAGTGGCGTCACCTTCGGGCAGCCCAGAGGATGAAATGGAGCTAAACTGTAAGTAAGCCTGAGCAGCCACGTTTCTCTGTTCTCACCCAGCGGAGTGTAAAATGGACACAGAGACACAGAATGCTCAATTAGGCTTCTGAAATCCACCTTTCCAAATCGTCCCCATAAATCCACAAACAAGGTTATGGTTTTTCCAGGGAAGTGTGTACTTCTCATAACTCATGAAAGGCAGCCCACGGTTTATATTTCCCACTGGGAAATGCTGATCTCAAAAGCAGAAACGTTGTGAGCGGGGGCACTGTCACGTGTGTGCTGCTTTGTCGGGGGGTAAGGACGCAGAATAAGCATCCATCTTCCTTTTTGAATCTGTTTAAAGATTTGGACAATGAAATTTTCTCTCTGTTCACTGATCTGGACAGAGCTGCGGTGATGCCCAGCTCCTCTCCTCGTTCTTTTTCTCTCACCTCCTCTTTTCCTTCCACTTTTCATTGAACAAACTGCTACGAACTCCAAGAGCAATGGGAATACATCTCCCAAAAACCTGGCAAACCTGGAGCACAGAGCATCAGCTGATGACACAGAGCAAGATACACAGTGGTGGCACCTGGTCCAGCAGCTCCCACTCTCCCACCCCAACCCTCTGCTGAGGCCAGGCTGGACTGTGGCGAGCCCTGGGCTAAGGGAAGCCATGGGGACCAATCTATTCCAGCTGATGCATCCCAGGAAGGAACACACTGCAGCCACCAATGGTGTCACAGGGCCTTCAGGTCAGTTACCAGCTAAACATACAAAGCTGTGATTAAATTACAGCCCCTCGTACAATCTGGGACCACCTGGTAACAATTACAGCAGCACTCGCTGAACCGAGGGTCCCCCACGCACGTGGGCTGTGCTGGCTGCAGCTTCTCTCTCCTATTTGCAAGTTGGGAGCCCCCCGGCTTCTCTTCCCATTCCAGCTAAAGCTGTAACTAATTAGTGACAGAAAAAGCAGGTCTGTGATTACACATTTCATTTTGTGTCATTATAACTGGCACCCCGCGCAGGCTTCCAAAATGGCTCCAAAATTCTTGGCACGAAACACCCCACGCCAGCTCCAAAACACTAATTGTGCACTCAGAGCAAAAGGGATCACAGATGGAAGCAGTGCAAGGCAGGAGTTGCAGTTTTGGGGCAGGACAGCTTGTGCACACCAGGAGATAAATCTGCAAAGTTATCAATTGTCAAAGACAACTCAAAAGTCTGAGGCAGCCACACGAAATCCAAGCTGGGAAAGGGCAGGGATTACCTTCCCAAAAGGAACCCAAAGCTGGTGGGTGTCAACTTGTCACGCCTGAAAAATCAGTTCTAACCTACAGTACATGGAAATCTAATAACCACGTTACTGAGTTCCCACTGTTGAATCCCCCATATATCAAATATTGGCTCTGTTTTTTCCTACAGGAACACAATTGACTTCCTGATTTCTCCTCTGTGCTAAATCCTGCTCTTGGCTCACACAACACCTTCTGCCAAGCCTGGTGCTGACTGGGGAGGTTCTGTGATTCGGGAGGTTTGGTGAAGGTTTAGGTGAATGTGCCATTCTCCAAATATTCACATTTGCCATCAAAACACACCCTCTGCCCAGACAGAGCTATGGACCTGCTTAAAGAACCTTTCTTCTATCAATTCTTTTACCACACAGGCACATCCTGGGTTAGGCCAAACTCCACAAACTTTGCACCTTCAATGCACTGGAGCTGAAATTCTCCAGCCTAAGCGTTGGCTCTTTTAAGGACCTGATGATTTTTCAAACCCCCTCCCTCCAGAAGAGAAGATTATTTATAACACAAAGGTAGCATTGAAGGCCAAACACTCGTCTCCCCGAACTAATGAGCCCGTGATGAAATGCTGCTTCACAAAGCCAGTTATCTTCTCATCTAACGCTTTAGTCGCTTTCCATGGCCACGTATCCCTGGGGACTGCAGTGATCCCGTATCAATCCCGTGCTGGCAGAGCACTGGAACTTGGGAAGCTCTTTGCCAAGCATCCCGCTCAGCCGAGCCGTGACGCCTGTGGATTGCAAATACTTCCCTGCACGGCGAGGCAGGAACAACTTCCCATCTCCAGGTGTGTGCTAAGGTGTTCCAGGGCTGCAGCCTCCAGGTTTTCCCAGCTCTGGTCGTGCGAGAGGGGCTCTTTTCTTTTAGTCCTTCCCTTCAGGCCTCAGCATCACAAGACAGAACGGGCTGCATGGCCAAATTACACAGTGGTTTGGTTTTTTGAATCCAGATTGTACGAGGAGTTGTAATTTAATCACAGCTTTGTGTGTTTAGTGGTTTGGTTTTTTGAATCTGTCACCTTAAACACCTAAAAACCACATTTTCATGAGGGTCCCAGCAGAGCCAAGCCTGGCTCCAGGGTGCCCAACTCACCGGCAGCACTCGGCTCTCAGAGCAGCTCAGCGAGACCCAAAGCACAACAATGGAAAATATTAGAAGCAATTTCAGCGACACAAATCAGGGGTTAGAAGACAGGGGTGTTATTCTTGGCAGTGCCCCAGATTTCCTGAATGAGCCGGACAATTCCCTGCTCTGTGCTGCAGGCTGGCACATACCGAGTGGAAATCATAATAACCTACTTCCCAGCCCGGGGGCGGCTGGGGGCTGCGGGGCTCCCCCTCCGTGCCCTCCAGGCCTCCTGCAAACGAGCTCCTAATTCAGAGCGACAGAGTTTAATGCGATGAAATTTGGGAAAAGGGTAATGACACTGTTCGGGGAAACAGGGAGAGAAAGAATAAATTATGGGAAGCATCACCGCCTTCTGCTCAAAGGCCAGGCAGTGTCCTTTGTGAGGGTTCAGCGAGGCGGCATCCTCGGGAAGTCGGAGACATGAGACTGATTTAAGAGGACGAGCGATGAAGAAAAGCAACGTTTGGGCTCCCCGAGGTACAGCCCGGCCACCCCCTGCCCGGGCAGAGATGGGCTCCCAGGGGAGCCCACGATGGACCTTTAACCAGCACCGGGCTCGACCGCAGGCGAGAGGTTCAGGAGTTCAGTCCCAGCCTTTCAGCTGACTAAACAATGAGCCTCCAGCAGCCAGGAGGTGATGGACAAAGCAAAGCCGCTTCTCGGGGAAATTAAATTGTCAGCCGGACACGTTTCCTGCCGAGCCTTCCAACCTGTACCACAAACCTGAGCTGCCCACCCCATGATGGGGCACGTGGTCGGGCTCTAGGGCTGTGCTGGGCTCCAGGGCTGTGCCAGGCTCCAGGGCTGTGCCAGGCTCCAGGGTTGTGCCAGGCTCCAGGGCTGTGCTGGGCTCCAGGGCTGTGCCAGGCTCCAGGGCTGTGCCAGCCTCCAGGGTTCTGCT
>QWTY01044878.1:0-11140 GCA_008033365.1 Pseudorectes ferrugineus
GAAATGGCCTCAAATCTTGAAGAATTTTAACAAAATATTACCCACCATCTCACGGTAACCCTCTCTATTATCCATTTACAACATTCCTTAAACAAAATATTCAAGTTAAAGAAAAAAACTCTGCTCACCACTTTCAGCTACAGCTATGAAGCAAGGCAGGGTGGTTGGTTGCTTACCTATAAAATATATGCTCACATACAATTTTTGGGGGGAACTACCTTCTTCTATACATATGCTCACAAAAACAATTTAGCTTTTAATAGGGAACATATGCAAGCATGTCATATGGAGGTAATGCTTTTAATTCCTGGAAGATGATTTAGAGACTGAAATATTTACTTCATTCATATGACCTGATAATAAACATATGAACAAAGTCCAAGTTGGCTGCCAGCTCCATACAGAGGAGTTACAACAGAAAAATAATCAACAAGTCAATTATTTTATTTAAAATACGTGGTGCGTGGCCTGAATTAAATTTTTAAGGTGAATTCTAAAAATCATATATGTGAAAGAAAAGCTGTATGAAGGTAACCTTTATTAAGTATTTTTTTGCCAATAAAATACTGGCAATAAGCTGATCTAATGGCTTAAAATCAGACTGTGAATCTGACTGTCCATTGGATATTTGCTGTGGGTATCCTGCAGTTTCTTAAATAAAGCATTAGCTTGAGCCACAAAGAATAAACAAAGATTCTCAGGACGATTTTAAATGCTCTTGGGATATACACCCCTTAATAACTGAAATAATAGACTTCAAATATAAACATGGTTTGGGCAACATGTTCTTTCAATTAGTTTTATTTTAGTATAAATATGCCAGGAACATAGATTCTAATGTCATATGGGGAATTTCCTGAAATGGGGCACTACTGCTATTAAAGTGATCTGATTCAAGCTCTTAAGAGTTCCACACACATGGGGTGATGTGTTCCCATCTGGAAGCGACTGCAGTTATCAGTAGCCAAGAACAATAACATTGTTTAAGCCGCTCCCCGAGGCATAAAAAGCTCAAATACCTTTTAAAATTGGTGTGTGACAGATAATTCACCTATACATCATTTTACACACCCATACATATTACATAACAAAACCAAGTTAATATTTGTGCTGTGCCTTGAAGATGTTGCAAATGCTTTTATTACTAATAAACTCTATTTTTCACAGATCAGCACTGAAACTTTAATGAACTTCTGGATATTGAAATACATGTTACAAATCATTTAGTGACTCTGGTGTTAACTTCAGACTTCGACACGAGGAAAAGAGGATTTAAGTTTACACTCATTTTAGAGTGCCACGTTTAAAAAAACTGTGTTATTTGAGACAGTTTATTTCAGGTACTTCTGGCAGGCATTGAGCTGACATATAATGGGAATATATGCACAGGTATTACACTGAATACAGAGAACTGCTAATACAGGAAAGTCTGGGGACTCGAGGAGAGCCTTCTGTTACCTGGGGGTGGCTTCCCCTGCTGAGTATCCCACTAGAAACTTAAGCATTTTATTCCCAAAATAAACTAAATACAACAGAGCTGGAATAAATGGCTCCTCAGGATAAAGAAGGGAAAAGGAAGAAACACTGCAAATTATATGAAATATTATAAGAAGGAAAAAATGCCAGATTTATATCCCTGAAAAGAATTAGGAAACACCAACAAGAAACTTACAGACTACATTTCTGCTCTAACTTTCCTTCCACAAAATACTCAGTTTAATAAGCTGCTCTGTCACAAAGCACATCAGCTGTATAATTTGATAGCGTTAATAATGGAGCAGCTTCAAATATTATGTTCCCTCAAGTTTTTGAGTTTCACTCATCCAATCTCTTGTACAATGTACTCACACGTGTTTTGTACATTTAGCAAAGACAAAAATGAATTTTGCATGCAAGGCTAGCATTTCCATTGTCATCAAGAAAAGTTAATTACTGAATAAATTGCAAGTTCAGAAATATAATGCATTAGGACAGAACCTATCCTTTTTGCCTGAAGAACCTATTAAACTTCATCTCGTTAGCAGACTGAAAAATCTTAATTAGCATTTTGTTTTGGACAAATCCTTGCCAAGTCTTCACTGTCTGCTGCAAATAGAAAAGGAGAGAGACTCAGCAGATGAGGGTTTACACAGCATCATTTTTGAGTATTCCATACAGTCTGACAATATAATCTCTGACTTAAGAAACCAGAAACTATGAGCAGTTTTCTGTATTCCATGCAGCTTTGAATTCCTTTTCATTTATCAGCCAATGAGCTGTTAAAAAGTTACATATAGTTAAAATCTTATAACTGTGTGGTTAAGTGTGCAATATGAGGTTTTATCAAAAAAAAAATCATTTTTGGTTTTTGCACTAATTCCATCTCATAGATTTCCCAGTACAGCTGTCACAAAATATACAGAAGACAAGATTGGAAACAGCCCAAAAACCAATCAAGTTTTAACATTTAACTGGATGCATTTTAAATGGGTTTATCTTTTAGCTTTTGGGTTGTTTGGGTTTTTTCTTCAGTGAAAGAAGCAAACAAAACACTGGAGAAGATTTACATTCATTATTTCACTTAGCATTTCCAAGAACTGTTACTGTCTACATTTTGGAAGTCAGTTTTTTCAAATTATTATCACAGCATAGGAGGAGCTGTGCATCCACAATCCCACTAAGAGTTCGGCCTGTTAAGACTAACAAGATGAGACTCCTTTGACACTAAGTTATTTCTCTTCCTAACTACCTCCCTGATCAGTCACAACTTCCTGCAAGGTTTCTTCCCAGCAGGATCATGCACATTTCTACAGATGTGTTGATCTTCCACAGATTTTGGATCTGAGGAAGTTTTGACACAGGCATACCTCCTTCTAAGCAGTATTACCAGCCGAATTCCTTTTCTATCTATAATGTATAACAGAAATAACCATAAGATTATCTTACCCTTTTCATCATTGCATCATTCAAGTCATATTGAAAACTTTACACACACACACACAACTGAAACTGCAGCAGGAGAAAAAGGGATCACAACAAGAACCATCTATAAGGATCACAGCATTTTTGAAAAACAGGAGGACAGAATTAGCCCGGTCAAAACAACTTTTTACCAAACAGAAAAGGGCAGAAAATTAAAATATTTTATTAATATAATTTCTCTCCTCTTTTTGCATACTCAAGTCAGGCAAAGGAACAGGCAGTTCCTTCCTCTTAGTCCCTCAGGGACACACAGCATCTAAAGGAACAGTAAAGGATCCTTTCACCAGCTCCCCAGCAAACCAGGTGCAGAAAGCAATCAAGTAGCAATGATGCACAGCACAAATGTTTCTTCAAAATGCCCATGAACTACTGCAGAACCTCAGGAGACAATGTATTTGAAATGGAAATACAGAAAAAGCTCAACAAGAAGAATAAAACCGGCATAACTTTCAAAGACAGGATTAATAACTAAATATTTGTGCCCCCCAGTGTGGATACAAACAATGCACAAAGCCACTCATCAGCAAAGGAGAGTCCCACTGACCCCTCAGACTGATGTGACTCCATTTGTCACAGAGCCACAGGTCAGGTGTGCCCAGGTTCTTATCTCAGAAAAGGCAAACTGACAAGAAAGACTAAACATCCAGCTCCTTTCCTGAACAGTGTCTAAGGGGGCAGAAAAACAGACCACTGCGGATAAAAAAGATTCAAAAAGCACCCAGCAGAACTACTTTTCATTGAATCTCACTGTGCATTTCTCTTGTCTCATGTAATGAGTGTCAGTGTGCACGTGTTGGACAAGGCAAGAGTCTGACCTGAAGAGGAAGATTTCATTCTGACCAAGAAACAGGAATGAATTTGGTGTGGGAGAAGGCAAGGAAGCATAAGACTCAATTTTTTTTTAAATTCAAGGCAGGATTTGAAAAAGATCCAGATTTGAAAAAAAAAAAAAAGTTACAGTCAAATCATTTTCCACTTCTTGATAAAAACAAGTCAAAAATCAGTCAGTCCCATTGCTGGATCTTTTTGCATCAGGTCCTCCACTGAAAGAGCCTTCTTTTTTTCTTTGCTTCTCTCTTTTACGTTTTTGAATGTGTTTCAAGGTAGAACTAATAAAAAACACTGTGGGAGGGCAGCTGCTGTGTTCTCACTCAACAGATCACCATAACTTTTTTAAACCTAAATCATTTTGGAATCTAAGACAAGCGCATAAAGGGACAGCAGCATGAAACAGGCTACACAAATCACGGCAAAAGCCAAGCAAGGGGTCTGGAGTAGACCAACAAAAAGGCCAAAGAATAAACACAGTCAGACCAAGTGATTGCAAATATTTCTAAAAACATTTTGAAGGTGAAAAAGGAGTGGAAGCCAATTTCAGCAGAGGTGAGATTGCCAACAGTTAAAGATCTCTTAAGAAGTTGCTGATTTCTGATACGGCATGAAATAAGTTTGGTAAACTAACCCATTTCTTAAATTAGGGTGTTCAGAGGCACAGTTAAGACTTCTAATCACCAAAAAGGTTGGGGGGGCAGTGGGTTTTAATGCATTCTTGTCCCCGGGGTCCCTCTGTATGGGCAAATGAAAGCTCTAATGACCCACTGCATAAATTAAATCTCTCAAAGACGTAATACAATACAAGATTGATGTGTAAAGACTGGGCATAAAATAGCAGGATAGCTGCAAGGCCATAACCACATCTTGAGATGAGATTACAGACTTGGGGAGCTTAACATCTTGTTTTGAAGCTATTGCTCAAGGAAAGACTTTTAAACCTGTATATTAAAACTAATGAGCTAAATAGGCCATGCATTAAAAAACTGAAATCTGGTGTCATTCTTGGAAGAGTGAAGACAAGTATGATCATTTTTTGCTCCCCTGAATGTTGAATTACAGTGATTAGATTCTTCTACAAGCTGCATTAATTTGTTATTTGCATGGAAACAGTGTAATAGGAAAACATTTTCCACATTAGTGCAACAGACAGCTTTTATGCCTGAGCTCTATAAAGAATAAATTTGCAATTTTCCAGAAAAAAGTAAGGTAATGAATAACAGGAATTCCAGTGTGGGAATACTACTTCTCTGTATAGTAGCCATTTTAATTAAATATACAAGATTTGAGACTACACCATTTTCATTGCTGTCTCCTCAGAGGCATTGGTTTGCTTCAGCCATGTGGTCAGGTATTTTCAAATAATGTAAGAAAAAGTTAAATTTTAATAATCAGTAAAGACAGTGAGGTCCCAAAAGAAGACTTAGTAAAAACAGGCTGACATACAGAAATATGTTAAAATAGGCATAAATGACTCTTGATTCATATTCCATATTCTTAAACATGTTCAGACACAAACTGTGGATATATTTTCCTGTTTTAGCCCAGCAGTACTTGCCATTTTTATTTAGCAAGAGCATTAATGAAGACTTTTTCCTGGTGTAAAAATGTCACCATATTTCATACAATTAAGAAAGGGATAGACGTAGCTAAAAGCCAATATTAAGGATAATGGCTCAAAGCCTAATACAGTATTTTATCAGCTTCAGCAAGGGATGAATTTCACACGCTTTTTTTCCACTTTTTTAGCAAATAAACAGGCAGGCAACTGCTGTTTCCTGTGACCAGGAAAGCTGCTAAAGTGTTCAACACCAAGTTCTTTAGAGATACCTGCTGCTACAGCAGGTGATTAAATCCAAAACTTATAATAATTTTTTTTTCCATCAGATTTTCTTAGGTGGCAGACATCACGTGTTTACTCCCACTTGCTTTTTAGGAACTTTTGATTTTTTTCAATTAATTTTAATAACATAAAACAGTGCTTAAAAAGATAATGGCTCAATACTGAGATCCAAAGAGCTCTCCACAAACACAGATGTCCTACATCTTTAACCTGCTGTCACTGAAGACAGCCACACCACTCTGCTGCAGGACTTTCTCTCTTTTTCAATTAACATCAGTGGGCTATAGTTAGTATTTTTACTGGTTTAGTTCAGTTGTTAATACTAAATGTAGAATTGCATATTAATTGCAAATGGTGATAAAAAAAAAGGAGAAAAAAAAAACCTTGAAAAGGTTACTGAACATCAAGATAAAGCAAAAAAGAAATAGCTTCTAGAAAACTAATATTTGTATCCCTATAGTGTTAATTATGCCCTGGATTTTAAGGAGATTTTAAATTGCCTCTTTCAACAGATGTTCTCTTAAAAGAATGGCTTATTTGGGAAATGACAGGTCTTTGTCAAAGCTTACCCAGTGGAATACAAAAATTAGTACCAACTAACTATAGCCCCAAGTATTACAAACTCTTTATTCTCAACAACAGTATGACACCCCCGTCAGCAGTGAGCTTACTAATTATATATATGTAAGGTAACTGGAGCAGCTATAAAGCACCAGCCACTTCAACCCCACTGGTGCAGCTGATGAGCTTCCCTCTTCAGAGATGGCCCCAGTGAAATCAGTCATATATACAAAAAGTGGCTTGATGGCAGGAAAACCAAAAAGAAAAAACCCACCAAAACTTATTCCACCCCCAAGAGATACATGGAAACCTGCCCCCAGTCTGCCTCTTCCCTTCCTCCATCTTCCAAACAATAGGACAATTTAGAAAAAAGGGATCAAGTATCAGTATACTTCTGATAGCTATGGATATTTATTTTATAAAAATGAAACTATTAAAAAAGAACCAGCAAAAAAACCAAGCTCAGACTTTTTTTAATGCAATGCTATATTTTAGATGCTTGAAGTCATAATAGAAAAACCCCCATAGAGCAGATTTCAAAAAAGCAGATGTGAATACCCACACCAGAATCCTGATTGCCAGACTCAGGAATGAGAAATTTACTATTATGGCATAAATCAAATTTAATCAAAACAATGGAAGTCATGGATATTAATTTTTACAATACACTTGTCACATTGTGGGTTAAACTCAGAATTATTCTACCAGGTAAATTTGAACAGTCTTGACTATTTTCCACATGAAGTAACACATCTAGAAATAACCCAGGTTGTTATTGCCATGGAATGCAACCCTTTGGGTATTTAGTTGGTCACCAGCTTCCTATTAAATCAAGAAATGGTGTACCAAGAAAACTGTAACATCACAGGAGATAAAATATCTTCTCCATAAATAGCCTAAGAATTCTCTGTATCATAATCCAAAGTGTAACCAAATGGACCTTGTATTAAAAGGCACACTTTTTGGCAAAATCATTTTGCTAATAATTGAGATCTTAATTGAACTCCAGTTTCAAAAAGACAGATCTCTGGTATCTTCCCATGTCAGAACTCCCTTGACCCAGGACTTCAGCCCACATTTACCCTGCCTTGCTTCTGGGTTACTTTACTGCCCTAAATCAGTGGGATTTAGTCACCAGTCATTTTCTACCTATTTGGCACTCATCTTTAGAATATAATAGGTTTGGTACTGCCTTTTTCATTTTCGAATTCATGGTTGCTTGGTGGTCTTAATTTTCTCAGAGTATTCAAAGATGACAGATTAATAGGTGGTTCTTTGCAACTGTGTGGGCAGATCTTTAATGGAGCTCATTAGTTTATATTAGTGAGCAGCATGCAGAGATGGGGAAGCTGTTCCTAGAGGACAACACTTCTACTGCTAAAATTTTAAAAAATAAAATAAATAAAAAATTTAAATCCTCAATTCTAGGATTGAATAAATACCAACTAGGTCAATTTATGTGAAGAAACAACAAAGTAAATTAATTATTCAGTATAAACATTAAAGAAAATTCCAAAATGTATTCTGGTGCTACAGTGGGGGTTTTTTCCCCTACAAAATTTAGCTGTCTTAATACCAGAAAAAGGGCATCTCTTGAGATTCCCCAAGCATACCTTGTACATCTGTTTATCATCTAGGACACCCAGTAGTACAACAGACTGCTGCTCAACCCAGCAGAGAATTCTGTGGTCTTTTCTATCATAATAAGCCTTGAGCTAGGATTGGATTATGAAAAAAATAATAATCACAACATTAAATGCAAGTCAACCTTGGCACTCAACCAAAAAAACCGGGACATTTATATGAACATGGCACACATAAAAGGATTTCATTTTACACAAAACATTTTTTATTTAACTTTATTGGACTTTTTTCCAGCACCTGCTTAGGTTTCCAGGTAACCATGAAGTTTAATAAACCTGTACAATGATAATTAAACACTGTAAATAATTTATCTGCTTAATCTTCCTAACTGGCCTTTATTCCTTTGTAGAAAAGTGATCCTTGCTGGCATTCTGAATAAGGTTTGCAAAATAAGTGCAGCAAGGAGTGGTAGCATAAAGTGGATTTGCTCTCAATAATGTATGAAGCCACATGCCGGGTAGAGGAATCCTCACAAAAGTGGTACCACAGCAATCTGTTCCTTTCATCTGCAGCCAGCATTTAAAGTGAAGGTGCTGCTCCGAATCAAAAGCACAATCATTCATTTGTGAGCAGATGTCCTTCACACGGCAGGCAGCGCTTTTTCAAAACAGAGCTGAACAAATGCACTGCTGTGAGACAAGTTCCCCTACCCATTAAAGAAAGAACACAGTATATATTAATTTAGCAGGTTGTTGAATGTTTTAAAGTAGAATTTATGAAGCGGAAAAAGCATGTGGTGAAACAAAATGGCTTTCAAACTAAAATATGAAAAACCTCCTCTAGTTATTCACTTGCAAAATGCAAGAGTCCAGGGCTCATGACAATAGTTTATGCAGGAAATAAGCTGAAATGTGAGCTGGGTGATTTTCCACACTACACTCAGATTATTAACTAAAAGAGGCCATTAATTTGATAATATGTGCATGATGGTAAGATTGTAAGTATATGTATTCTGTGTTCACATTTGTTGATAGAATTTAGGAGTAAATCAAAGTGAACATTGTTTAAAGCTGTTGGGACTCTGCACCATTCAGCAGAGCAAACCAGAGAGCTGCTAAGAAAGTGAGTTCTGACACTTTTGATTAAATAGATTTTCCTAGTTCTCTCTGCACGTACAAGCCTTCTTTGGAGGGTACTCCTTTTTCTAAAAAAACACAAAGTTCTGGCTGTGGCCCATGCACACTGTGGTAGACAAAGGTTCACTCTGACCCTGTGTAAGACTACAATCTTTGCTGTGAAAGTTACGGTGGTTGCACTTTCTACTTTTGGAGCACATTCCTATTATACACATTAAAATATATACTATAAAATAACATGGAAACACTTTAATCCTTACTCATAATAATTTGAAGCTCCAAATTTAACCACAACAATTCCCTCCCACCATTTACAACAATTGTATGTGCTGGATGTATCTTGACACCAACACAGACCTTTCAGAAGCAAGGTGCTATCAAAGGAAGGCACGCACATCAAACTCTTCTGCAATCACTAAAAGGCAGCTGCATCCCTTTAAGTGCATTTTTTAATTAATATCTATTGGCTAGGCAGTTCCTCTGTCTCTTTTTACTCTCCTTCTAAAAGGGTGAGGCAAGCCACGAGACGCACACCATGAATTTAGCCACAGCTCCCGCAGCCTGTCCAGCCCCCGCCCCCAGACCCACCCAGGCTGTGCAATGCCCTCCCACCCCCAACCCTGCACCCTAAAAGCTCCCTGCACCCTTTGCTCAGCTCACTCAGCACCTGATCACACCCAAACACACATCAAACCTTAGAACCACCTGCCTCTGCCAACAAAAGCCGCACCTTCTCTTCCTTCTTTCCTCTCATTTCCCATAACATGGCTTATAAACACATCAATATTTACAATTACTGTATCCACATTAAATAAACACACAGCATTTTGCTGCCCACACAGAAAAAGGTTGATTCCTTCTTGCAGAAACATACTATTACTAGCAATATAATTATTATAAGGAGTACTGCAATTTAAACCTGAATATCTGTTTATATATGCATGATTATTATAGCAGGAGTCATTTGTGGAGAGCTCACATATAAAAATGCAGCTAATAACTCTTACTGTAATGATTAATCAATTTATGAATATATTATTTAAACTAATAGTTCAGGTAGGGTATCTTAAACAAGTTACAGAGTACATCGACCAATTCAAATACCAGCTACTAGATCAATAAGAAACTCTAAGTAACTCTAGGGAATAGGTACACTTGCATAAGAAACTGTGAATTTTTAAAATCCTTCTATTGGGAGAACAACCTCATCAAAAATAACTGCTTTAGGCCATTATCTTTGGATTTTGGCAATCTGTATGGTAAACTAGAAATTCAAGTAAGAATTTGACACTGTATAACAAACTATTTTTATACTATTTCAATATAAATTAATTTTTTTTCTTTAAACTAGTCAAGGGAAAAACAGTACCTGATATATCTGTTCAGCTTTTCAACTCAATAGTATTTAAAATGCAACATGGTTTATGCAATGCATGAACATACTGTCACAAGACCATGCCCTAGACTCAATATCAATGGAATATATTTATTTATAAACATAAAATATTTTTACCCTAACATTTACAAGGGAGACAAAACAAAACAAACAAACAAAAAAAATCCCAAACTTTAAACCAAATATTTTTAATGCAAAACTAAAAAAGAAAAAAAAAAACAGCAGCAAAACCAGGCAAAAAATTAAACAAACAGGTACCTGGTCAAACCCGACAATTTAGCTTATTGGCAACTACCATGAAAAGGTTTCTGTACTTGATTTAGTACTTTTTAAAATCTGAATATATAACTTTAATCTTTCAAAGTAGGATTTTTAATTAAAGGTACCAAGTGCAAATTCACAAAGCCGCTGCCCTGCTCTCCCTCTGATGCTAAAGGTGTGCTTTATCTCCGTTTCAAGTGATACTGCATTTTAAAAATTAATTAGTAGCTTGCAAGAACAGCCACACATTATTGAGTAAGTACCAGCATTTAAGTGAAACAGATGAAATATTGGTAAGCAATGCAGACCACAGTATAAGTATGTGAAGGGGGTCATAGGCTAATCCCTATTGATTTTCCAAGTATGCGTACAGCACCGCTGGGAAAGGCCAGTTCTGTTGGCAATCAGCTAGCACAAATACATTATAAATCTTACTGTCCACCTTCACTGATCACTGTCACTTACTTCCTCCACTAAAGACCACGAGGAAACTGCAACAAATCCACTGACAAACAACCAGGAAGGAATTTTAAAACCGTTCTCCTTAGGCATAATTTCAGAATGCTT